>JAABOM020034387.1:0-17089 GCA_011800125.2 Solanum clarkiae
AAATTAGTGCTAGTTCGACCAAACCATGTCATGTTTCATTTGAATTGTACTAGTAGTGTAAGGTGTGGGGTGTTACACCAACCCTTAGAGATCAATTGAACCTTAAGATAAGAATGTACCTACCTCTTTTGTTACCATTTGACAACCTCCCACTCAAAGACGAGTTTATTAGGGAGTTGGAATCTAACCCTACAGGCCCTACAAATAATGAAGACATACCATACATGCCACTAATCCACCTCAAATATGAAATCAAAAACCACCACACCTAATTCAACCAAAGCACAAGAAAAGACCTAAAGCAATAAGATCATGAAACAAGCCCCAAAAGCCTTACTCATGAACAATAGAACCACCAATAGAATAAACACCAACAATTCCACACAACAACTCGGGACACGCAAGGAACCCACTAGAAACCATAAGACCAATGGAAGAAATAGTGACATATCGGACCCATCAAGGCATACCATCCAAGTCAAAGGAAACTTCAACTTGCCAGTGGCAACATTGGGTGCCTCATTTTCCCTTCCCCCTCCTTGGAGAGCATAGAACTGATTGTGCCTTTGGGAACCACCTTGCACCCTTACCTTTATTACAAGGACAATCCTTCCTCCTATGCACCTCCTCACCGCAATGGAAAGAAGAATTGGTGCCTTTCAAGCATGGGCCTCTTCGAACCTCACCACATGTTGGACACATAGAATCATCACTATCCTTGGGACTTTGGAACTTCCCTTCAAAACGGGCCCTCTTGGCCTCCTTACCCCTCTTCTTCCTCATATTTTCTTCCTCCAATTGTTCAGCATAAGTCATCAACTGGGACAAATCCATGTCACCAATCAACATAGCGGACCAACTTTCCTCACTCACCAAGTCGGAGACACCCATTGCAAATTTATTCATCCTAGTCCTTGCATCGGACACCAATTGAGGAGCATATTTTGAAAGTGTGGTGAACTTGAGGGCATACTCTCTCACACTCATATCACCTTGTTTCAAGTTTATGAACTCCACCAATTTAGCTTCCCTAAACTCAAGTGGGAAGAATCAATTAAGAAAAGTCATTTTGAACTCCCATAGAAACACATTACCATTTCCCTTCTCCCTCTTCCATTGATCATACCATGTTTGGGTTACCCCTTTGAGTTGGTACGCCGTCAACTCCGCCTTTTCATTCGGCCCAACACCCATGATAGTCAAAATCTTGTAGACCTCATCAATGAACTCTTGTGGATCTTCATCTATCTTTGACCCATAGAGAACCGAAGGATTCATCCTCATGAAGTTCCTTACCCTAGCTCCGGGAATAGTATCATGAGGGGCTTGTGCCCCTTGGTTGGCCACAACTTGGGCAAGCATAATGAGAGCTTCCTGGAACTAAAAACTATTGGCAGGTTGCTCCACGGGAGTTTGGGCCCTTTTTCCTCAAGTGTTAGACATGATCTAGTATAGCAAAGAACAATCATTAGGGGGAAAACTTACTCCAACTCTATAGCACGACTTAGAACATGAAGAAGGGAAACATTTCCTAAAAACGTCTCATAGCCTCCTACTCATAGTTGTGGTGCACAACACAACCATGAATAAGACTTCAATCGATGTGGTGTGTTGGACTATGAGGATCTATCAACCTAGTGCTTTGATACCATCTTTGTCATGACCCAAGCCTAGGGCCTAAACGTGATCGGCAAATAAGGAACCCGAAGGAACCCCAAACAAGCTTCATAGCACATCATCACACATTCTTGGTCGCGAAAGCAAGATAGTTCATCATAAGAAACATAAACAAGGGGAAATTGGGACTAAGGGAGAGAGACTTATATTTAAATAGCTTGAATATCATATGTGAGTCAACGCTCATGCATTATACATATTTGCCCAACAACTCTTCTAACATAGAACTTAGCGGTAGCTAAGATAAGCAACCGGGCTCACACTCATAATCAAAGTATACCAAAAAGGAAAGATAGTATTCACTACATAACATAAGAACATAGATATTTCCCTCGGACATGAGGACTCACCAACTAGCTTAAATGGAAGCCACTAGCCACGTGGAGGATGATGATGACTAAATGGAGCTCTAGTTCCTACATGGTAATATCATATAGGTATAGATTATGCATAGTACATTTGAATATACTGAGTATGTAGGATGCAATGCAACAAGCGATAGGCAACATAGCAAAAATGTGTAAGTATAAGCAATAGATAGCATAATAATAATATGACATATATGAATGGTGCTTGAAGTAAAATCAAGCTTATATAGAACATAGTATGTAAGGAGAAAGAGACCATCCTATGGCTAATGGTCTTACCATCTCCCATCCTAGGTGATGGAGGTATCAACCCGTCAATTTAGTTATTAACATACACCACCTACCTCTAAAGCGATTGAGGTATCAACCCCACAATTTGGTTATTTAAATACACCACACACCTCTAAGGCGATTGAGGTATCAACCCCATAATTTAGTTATTAACATACACCACCCACCTCTATGGGGATTGAGGTACCAACCCCACAATTTGGTTATTGACATATACCACCCACCTCTAAGGCAATTGAGCTATCAACCCCATAATTTGGTTATTAACATACACCACCCACCTCTAAGGCGATTGAGGTATCAACCCCACAATTTGGTTAAAGAGGTATCAAACCCTTAATTTTGTTAATGAGGTATCAACCCCTCAATTTGATTAATGAGGCATCAACCCCTCAATTTGATTAATGAGGTATCAACCCCTCAATTTGATTAATGAACATCATTCCTTTTATCATAGTGGTCAAGGCATGGTACCCCCTCATCAAAGCATGGTCATCTTAGAATAATATAGATAATTTTTATAAATATAGCTCACATAAACATTCATTTAATCTTCATAAAGTCATGCAACTCATAAGACAAGCATTAGACATTCAATTCCTCAAGAAACCACATCCGAACGTTTTATCAAACACTTGGAGGGTGTGTAATGGGGTACAAGACCATGAAATATAGAGATGAAATCATGCAAAAAGTCCATTGTAAAACCATCAATCAACACCTTGCAACACCCTTAAGCAATATACATCAAAACATCTCATCAAATCTTACAACAGATCCAAGATTTATAGCTCAAAACACAGTGAAACAATCACAACTTTACATAGCTTTAAAATAGAGACATGTTCGTTCTAGTAAAACCATTTGTAAAATCAACTTTAAATCATGCAAATTAAGTAAAAAGAGAGATTAGGGCACCATAGGTGGAAGGACCCAATAGTCGAAACTCACATACCTTAGCTTTGGAAATGAGCTTGGTGAAGATTGGAGATAAAGACTTGAAGCTTGAAGGAGAACCTTGAAATCCGGATGAGGGTTTGAGACTTGAATCTTTAGGGAAATACAAGACTAAGGGTTTGAGTGAGTATTGAGAAATGTCTTCGGTGATATGAGGGTGAAATAATGCTAAATATAGGTGTTTTCTCGTGTGGGAAGGCTTAGGCCCAAGACTTAAAAGTCTTGGACCAAAAAATAAACCTGGACCATTTTTAATACTAGTGTGTGTCACTCTGATGACGCGGATTAGCTTCTGGAAATCGCATTTTGTGGTTTCCAAATTTTGATACGGTTGCTCTAAAATCAAGGTTAGACCCTTTCCCCCTAAATCTGACCCCCCCTTATATGAATCAATTTTTCTGAAATAATACATGAATTTTAAGATATATGAAAATTAAGATTCCGAGCATTTCCAAGGCATATTTTCGGGTACTTTTTGGGTCATTTCATTAATCTTGGGGAAAAATGGTAGTTTTTGATAAATTTAAGGACCTAAAAGACCCACTATGAGTCGTAGCCCAGGCCATGAGTCATACGGGATGACCGTAGTGATTAACAACTTCCAAAATTAAAATCTGAGAAATTAAAGTTCAGCCATATGAGCCCAGGGTACGGGTCATATTCCTCACTACGACTCATAGAAGAGGATCTCGTAGTAATTACTAGTGTTGATTTAAGTTTTACCAAGAAATGCAAGGATGGACTATGAGAAGGCACTATGAGTTGTAGACCAGACAATGACTCGTAATGTGGATCCTAACAGTCAAGTCCAAAATACCAAGTGCTGACTACGAAAGCTCGATTACAACTCGTCGATCACCCTACAAGCCATAACTACTGCCGACCAAATTTTCTAATTTATTTTAAGGACCTTTTTGTAAATAGCATAAGTTAGGGCTTTTAGTGAGGAGAATCAAACTGTAGAGACAATAGAATATTTTCTAGAGAAAATCTTTTAGGGTTTTAGGATAGACAACAAGGGTTTCACTTTGAAAAACCAATTTAGGGATTGGAATTACTTGTAATTCAACTTCATTATTCAAGCTTGTGAATCCAAAATCAAGGTGGTTTATTGTTCTTCATTTTTCTTGGGTAATATCTCAACTATATCTATTTCATTTATTGTTTTTGTTTTTGCCCAAGTTATGAGTAGCTAAACCCCCACGACTTGGGGTTGTGGGCACCATGAGTAACTAGCTTGATATAACACGAATTATTTGCATTTCTTTAATTTGGTATTTGCATGTATTATTCATTTTCCTTCGGATTGATTGTTGTTTGATGGCGGCCAACACCAAACCCTGCCCACTATCACGATTCTGACCAAGATAGTGATGAATAGGAAAAGGAAATGGGTGACAAGATTCGATTGATGTGTTCTCATCTAATCAACCAAACCCGATCAAGGAGAGGTTGACTAGGACAATAGGTAATAGTTAGTTTGGCACACCATGGTATGTGACCAAGCACCACGGTGAAATGCGACCTTCACCTTTACTAAAAGGCTGGAAGAACCTAACTTACCATCTTGCATGCGATGTCCTATTTGAAGTTATCAGGGGTATTTAAGTTAGTGAATTATGGGGAACACAATTCCCAAGTTGCTCCTCTAATTGATTGTATCTTTGTGATTGTTAGATAGTTTTATAGTTGTTTTACTCCAATTTGCAGAAACCCTTCTTTAGAGAATATAGTTGATTGATGCTTGAAATGATTGTTGGTGAATCAATGTGGTCAACCCCGTATCACCTTAGTATTCGACCATAGCCTTTGGTTAGGTTTATACTTGATAGCGACCGCTTTATTGTTGGAGCGTGAACATCAATTACTAACCTATTGTCCCAATACAACCTCCCCTTATCCCAATTCGGTTGATTAAACGAGAACACATCAATCGAATCCTAATAATTAATCTCTTTTCCTATTCATTACTACCTTGGTCTAGTCAATAACACTCGGCGGTGCTAATATTGGCCACCACTAGAAAACATACAAAACAAAGAGAATTAGCTAGGTTTTACTTTGTTAGTTCTTTATGGTTCCCACAACCCAAGTTGTGGATTTAGCTAGGTTTTACTTTGTTAGTTCTTCATGGTTCCACAACCCTAGTTGTGGATTTAGCTACTCATGATTTGTGTAGATGCAAGACTTATGAATTTGAGTAATATAATATAGCACTTACACAATGGAATCAAGCACAAGTAAATCCAAGCTTTAATGAGAATCACAAGATTGTAATTAGAATATCAAATCAAAGTGTACAAGTGTTTCTCAAAACTCTTTAATGTTTTCTCTACTCTATCTCACTATTTTTCTGCTAAATATTCAAACTCTCTAAGAAAAATAACCTAAAAATATATTTATAATGTTTAAATACAAGTCCTAAGCAAAATAGGATAACTGGATCGGCATGCCTCACGAACTACTTTACGGGTCGTATTGTGTGTCATGGTCGGTAATTGAGATTTCATAATTAATTGCTGCAAAATAGGACTTGTTATTCTATGATACCCTTCTATGGCCTGTAAAGTATTCTACGGCTATAGGGGGTTTCGTTTGATGAAACTTCAGAAAGTCAAACTTCTTCTCTAATCCTTGGGGTCTGAGACTTGATCTACGACTCATAGAATGATTCGCAACCCATTTGCAGGTTCATAGAACAAACTTCTGAAATCTATCCCTCACTGGAATTGTCCACGAAACCTCCTTCATGGCCCATAGAATGCTCTATGACTCGTAAAGGATCTCACACATCCTCAAAATCAGCAACTATTGCATATTATTCCCAAAATCAATGCCAATACCGAAATCCTGCAAATCAAACACAAAAACACATAAAATCCACTAACATTGTCACGACCCGAGCCTAGGTCCTACACATGACACGACAAATAGAAACCCGAAGAGATCCCCAAACAAGCCTCTTAATCATGCATAGCACATCCTTGGCTTTAGCGAAACATAAAAGAGAGAAATGAGCACCTAACACATAATATTTAAGGGAAGCTGGGCTTTGGACTCACGCTATGGGGATAATATAGGGAAGAGGATTAGCATGAACTTCATAGCAAATAAGTCTAAGGGACGGGTAAGTATGACTCACGCTATAGGGACATTTACGGACTTGGGACTTCCACCACATCTATGAATGTACAACAAGTATAGAAGGAAAAAGGGACTAAGGGATGTCTTCACAATTACATAAAGTTAAAAGAAGTCATGCTCGATACATAAACTTCCATATCCAACGACACCTCTAATATGAGTGGAATGAGGGACAAGACATCTCCCGGGCTCACCCTCAAAATATAAAAAGTCTAAAATAGGTAAGTCTTAACAAAACATGAATGTAAAAATGGATGTTGTCCCCGAAATACAGGACTCACCAATAATAGTCTTCAATGGGTATCGACTAGCCACGCAGAGGAAGAGGATGAATAGGAGCTCTGATCCCTACATGGTTAGATCATGTAGGCGAAAAGTATGCGTTAGTACTTGGAATGTACTAAGTATGAAGGGTGCAATGCAACAAGGATCATAAACGATAACAATCAAGATGCATAATCATAATCAATGGACAAAAAGCTCGATATGACATGTATAATCAATACTTAGGTTAAACCATGCATGAAGATAGTAAAACTTGCTTAGTATATCATATACACGTGGGAGGATACCCTAAGCGACATATAAGACCAAGCGAGCTACCACTTGGAATCTCGATGTTCAATCCACACCGAATAAAAAAGTGATCTACTTGCCAAGGTAAACCAAGCATAATACCACATAGTTGGTAATATGGCCTAGTTGGATCCACTAATAGAAGCCCATTTAGGGAAATAATATAAACCTATGGTGGCACATAGTTAAGAGACCGAGACTTTATCTAAGGACACCTTGAGTCGAGCCCCCATCTTAAGCCTCTTTCAGTACTAGGTCTAGTCCCACGGAATACTTGAAATAACCATAACTTACATAACTTATCCAATATGATAACATGGTATGAGTAGCTCATTCCAATACATGACCCCTACACGTGGCATATACCTTGTACTAGAGGTTAAAAGCATAGGATAGACATGACCCCATCTAGTAGGCATTGAATTGCACATAAGGGTTGAGATTGAAAAATACATAACCCTTTCTGGTGAGCATTAGATAGCATAGTACATGAGGGTAAAATAGTTATTATGTCATGTAGATATGATTTACTCACAAGAGGGTAGAATATATAGCATAAGGGCTCAACATTTACTTGAAAATCATAGGAACTTTTCATGAGTTCAATGCATGCTTAGGATCCCATAACTTATCATAACATGCTTGTCTTAAAATTTATGCAATAATCTTTCATCAACATAAGAATCCTTGTCATTAGATTTAGTCAAACATGATGTGTATATGCACATATACCTAAAATCACGCCATTCAAGAGTATGACACAAAAGAGAAGTAAAATCAATTCATTTAAAGTTATTCAAATCAACCACAATTATTATAGTAAAACCCTTGTTTTGGGTATCATGAAAACCAACTAAACATATAAGTTCCTTCATAGTTTTCCATAGCATCATCGAGTAAACGACTTTAATATAACAATATCAAATCCCAACAATATTCTTAGCATAATAAAATCATTACTTGAAGAACCCAAGTGGAGACCATACGTATAATGCATAATGATATCACCATAAGCAAGAATCCATAAATACCCCATAGAATGATCCATAAATCCATGTAGTTTGAGAAGAAGACTGGTTGAACTTGTGGGAAGGAAGTTTCCCACAATCAAACCCACATACCATGGTGTAATAATGGTGGTGGAAACCTTATTTGGAGATGTAGGATTCGAAACCCTAGCTTGCACCCTTTACTTGAAAGCCTTGAAGAGCTTGAGAGAGTTTTGAGACTTAGAATGTTTTTGGAATAAGGAGGAATGAGATGAATTAGGGTTGTATAAGCATATAAGGGACAAATATGGGGTAAAAACAACGTAGCTTGGACTTAGAAAAAGGAAAAAGGTCGACTGTACCCCTATTAAAATCCTGGCCGGATAGGTCTATGAGACCCCATCTATGGGCCGTAGATGGGTTTCATTTGATGGCCTTTTTCCAAACTTCAGAGACTCTCTTTTTACTGATTCCTATTCTACGAGACCTTCTACGAATCGTAGAGGACTTTATGGGTCATTTGATAATTCATAGATTGAACTTCAGAAAGATCTCAAATTTCATCAAGTCTGCAAGGTTCTATAAACCCACTTTACGGGCCATACTCCATCTTACGAGTCGTAAACCCCTTTGTAAACATCAGCAATTTCAAATTTCCAAGCTTATTTCTTGCATCTCTCCAACCCCCATAATGGGGTCTTAAGTTATCTCCCCCTTCAGAATATTTATACCCGAATGTGCTAAGGCAAGCCCTAAGAAATGGATTTCATGCACCAGATACAAAATGCAACACATGCACCATTTAAAATCTTTAAACCATATTTCAAATAACACTTATAATGCAATCTCAAATTCACATGAACATGCATTTATGTCATCAAAATGGCATGCAAGGTGTGGAGATTCTAAGATAGGAAAATCATATCACCTCAAACTTGATCTGAATGAAAAAGATGGGAATATCACTTTTTCATTTCGGCTTTAGCTTCCCATGAGACACTTTCAACTGGTTGGTTCCTCCAAAGGATTTTGACGGACGCCATATCTTTGTTTCTCAACCTCTTCACTTGTCTATCAAGTATTTCCACCGGGACTTCCTCATAAGTCATGTTATCTTCTAATACAGCCACAACATCCAAGGGTACATGGAACTTGGTTCACCTAAAATTATCTCAACATAGACACATGGAAGACCGGATGAACCATACTTGTCTCCTTGGGAAACTCTAATTCTTAGGTAACCTTACCAATTCTCTTCATAATAATATGAGGGCCTACAAATCTTGGGCTCAACATTTCCTTCTTGCCAAATCGGACAACACCCTTCATGGGTGATACCTTTAAATACACCCAATAACCAACGTCAAACTACAGATGTTTCCTCCTTATGTCAGAGTAGGACTTTTGCTTACTTTTTGTCGTCTTCAGTTTCTCCCTTATCAACCTCACTTTTTCCTAGTCTCCTTGACCTAATTTGATCCCAATCGAGCATTTTCGCGCAGATCAAACCACCCAATCGGGGACCTACAACACCTATCATATAAAGCCTCAAAGGGAGCAAGAAATTCGTCCCCACTACCTTTGAACTCCAAAACAAAAGCCCTAAGCATATCCTCAAGAGTCTGAATTGTCCTCTCGGCTTGACCGTCTATTTGAAGATGAAATACCGTGCAAAGTTTAACTTTGGTACCAAGACCCTTTCGGAAGGATCTCCAAAAGTGAGAAGTAAGTTGAGCACCACGATCCGAAATAATAGACAATGGTACCCTATGCAACTTGACCAACTCATGAATATATATCTTGGCATAATCTTCGACACTATATGTTGTTTTAACCGGTAGGAAGTGAGCCGATTTTGCCATTCTATCAACAACCCAAATAGAGTCAAAATTCTCCCTAGTCTTTAGCTACCCAATCATAAAATCTATGTTGATCTCTTCCCACTTCCAAGTAGGAATTTCTATATCTTGGGCTAGGCCACCTGGCTTTGATGTTTGGCTTTGATGTTCAGCTTTGACTTGTTGGCCATTGTGACAATCAACTACAAACTTAGCAATATCTCTCTTCATACCAGCCCCCACCAATAAACCTGTCTTAAATCTCTATACATCTTTGTTGAGCTGGGAGATGGATAGAGTAGGACGAAATACGTGCTTCTTGAAAAATCAAATCCCTTATCCCATCTATATTAGGCACACACAACCTACCTTGGTATCTAAGGACGCCATCTCCCCCTTGGGAGAAAACCTCCGCTTTACCATCCTTCACCAAAGCTTTCAATTCTAGTAAGGTGGGGTCAAGGTCTTGCTTGGACTTGACCTCTTCAACCAAAGAGGATTTGGAACCATCGATAACCACCACACCTCTATTTTCAACTTCATTCAACCAAACTCCCAACCTAGATAACCAATGAAATTCTCTAGCCACTTCCTTATTGCCATCACCAATATGAGCTACACTTCCAATAGACATGCTAATTAGAGCATCGGCCACAACATTAGCTTTGCTGGGATGATAGTGCACACTCATATGATAGTCCTTGAAGAGTTTTAACCACCTTCTTTGCCTCAAATTGAGATCCCTTTGTATGAACACATAATAGAGACTTTTGTGGTTGATGAACACATCTACATGAATCCCATACAAATAATAACGTTATATTTTCAAAGCAAATACCATGGCCACTAACTCAAGATCATGGGTGGGATAATTACGCCCACACACCTTCAATTTTCTGGAAGCATATGGTATGACTTTTCCATGTTGCATTAAGACATACCCCAAACCAATCCTTGAAGCATCAGAATAAACCATAAACCCTACTAACCCTTCTGATAGAGCCAAAATAGGAGCGGATGTGAGCTTATCTTTCAAAGTCTGGAAACTCCTTTCTCATTCATCAGTCCACACAAATTTGGCCTTCAAGGGGAAGCAATTGAGGAGAAACTATTCACAAACCTCTGGTAATACCTCGCTAAGCCCAAGAAACTCCTAATATCCATTGGATTCAAGGGCCTAGGCCAATTCCTTATCACTTCTATTTTCTTAGGGTCCATTTTAATTCCATCACCCGACACCACATGCCCTGGGAATGCAACTTCTTTCAACCAAAATTCACATTTATCAAATTTAGCAAGCAACTTCTCATCCCTCAACATTTGCAACACTACTCTCAAATGCTTCACATTCTCTTCTTCACTTTGGGTGTAAATCAATATGTCATCTATAAAGACCACCACGAACATGTCAAGGTAGGGTCTAAAGACCCTATTCATGACATACATAAATATTGTTGCGCGTTTGTTAAATCAAATGGCATCACTACAAATTAAAAATGCACATATCTAGTTCGGAAAGCCATTTCGGGAATATCACGCTCCCTTACCCTTATTTGCTGGTACCCAAACCGAAGATCAATCTTAGGAAAATGAGTAGCCTCTTGTAGTTGATCAAATAGGTCATCTATCCTTGGCAAGGGATAGATTAAGTCGCTGATAGTCAATGCATATTCTAAGTGAGTTATCTTTCTACTTTACAAACAACATCTCAGTGCACCTAAGGTGACTTACTAGGCCGTACAAAATCCTTCTCCAACAAATCCTTCAATTGGTCTTTTAACTCCTTTAACTCTGCTGGGGCCATACGGTAAAAAGGAATGTGTATGGGTTGAGTATAAGGGAGGATATCTATACTGACATCTATCTCCCTTTAGGAGGTGACACAGGGAAGTTCATCGAAAAAGACATTAAGGCACTCATTAACAACCGGAACAGACTCGATAAGAGGGACTTTAAACTCAATATCCAAACCCTTATAAGATGGTAAATGCAACCCTTGGTAATCAATTTCTGGGTCTTAAGACAAGAAATAAACCTACCCTTAATCGTTGAATTATGACCTTTCCTAGGATATTGGAACTTAACCCTATGAGTTATACAATCAATAGAAGCATGATATGCATGTAACCAATCCATCCTAAGAATGACATCAAAATCCTCCATGTCAAGTTCAATAAAATCTCAAGGCAACAATTTATGCAATATAGACATGAGACAACCCCTGTAGACCCTTCTAGCAATAATGGACTCACCAACAGGGGTAGACACCTCAAAGAGTTCACACAAAAACTTGAGACATACATGAAGCTTGTTAGCAACAAATGGAGTAATGAAAGAGAGAGTAGCACCTGGATCCAATAAAGCATACATATCATAATCATAAACCTTTAACATATCGATAACAACATTGGGAACCTCCTCTTTCCTTGTCTCTCTTAAATGGCATAGAAGCGATTGCGATGTGGAGCACCCCCTTGTTGGCCTCCTTGTGCCCTTTGATCAACTTGAGCACCTTGTCCTTGGGGACAAACATACTTTTCCTTGTTTTGAGCATAAGGGCAATCAACAAGCTTGTGGCCTACTCTCCCACACCCAAAGCAAACATTCGATTCCCTCAAGCATTTGTCACCATGATTCCTTCCACATTTTGGGCATTTTGGAAGAGCCATGCCACCATTGCCACTATGAACCTTAGGGGTTAGCACCCCTATCATTAGCAAATCTTTTGTATTGAGAATTGAAGGATCCTTGGCCTTGGAATTTGTGATCTTATTGGAAACAGCCATCCTAAGCACCTTGAAAACTACCATCATACCGAGCCTCTTGGACTCCCATTCCTTCTCTTCCTAAGATTCTCCACTTCAAGTTGCTCGGCATAAGTCATGAGTTGAGACAAGTTCATATCACTGACAAGTATAGCAGTGCGACATTCTTCATTCACCAAGTCGGATACCCCCTACACAAACTTGTTCATCCCTGCCCTAGAGTTGGTAACAAGTGAGGAGCATATTTAGAGTGCTTGTTAAACTTGAGGGAATACACCCTCACACACATGGAGCCTTTCTTGAGATTCATGAACTCCATCATCTTTGACTCTCTCAATTTAATAGGGAAGAATCAATTGAGGAAGGAGACTTTAAACTCCTCCTAAGGGATGGGATCATCATTCTCCCTCTCAAGTTTCCATTGAGTAAACCAAACTTGTGAAACACCCTTGAGATACACCGCAAGTTCCGCATTATCCTCTGAACTCACCCTATAATAGCAAGCACTTTGTATATCTCATGAATGAATTCTTGGGGATCCTCATCCATTTTGGAGCCATAGAAATCCGGAGGGTTCATCCTTGTGAAATCCCTCACTCTTGAAGCTGGGGTAGGAGCATGAGGAGCATGGGCTCCTTGGTTCAATTGGTTGGTCATGAATTATGCCAATACGGAGATGGCATTTTGATATTCGACATGTGCAACCCCTTCTTCTTAGGGAGCTCGAGGATCCGGATGGGCCGGGCCCTCCTCGGGTGTAGCTCTTTGATCCATTCTCCTTATTTATGGCATGATCTATAAGAGAAAAAGATCACCCATTAGGGAAGGAAATCTTATTTTAAATCTAAGGCATGACATAGATCATGAAGAAGTGAACCATTTACTAAAACGCCTCATAACCTCCCATTCATAGTTGTGGTGCACTTCACAACCATGACCAAAACTTCTACTTAATGCGTGTTGGATTTCCTAAGACCATTTATAAACCTAGTGCTTTGATACCAAGCTTATCACGGCTCGAGTCTAGGGCGTAGACATGACACGACGAATGGGAACCTGAGGGGATCCCCAAACAAGCCTCTTAAGCATGCATAGCACATCCTTGGCTTTAGCGAAAACCTAAAAAAAATGAGCACATAAACATAATATCTAAGGGAAGCTGGGCTATGGACTCATGCTATGGGGAAAATATAGGGAAGAGGATTTATATGGACCACATAACAAATAAGTCTAATGGACGGGTAAGTATGACTCACGCTATGGGGCATTTAGGGACTTGGGACTTCCACCACATCCTTGAACATACAACAAGCATAGAAGGAAAGTGGGACTAAGGCAAGTCTTCACAATTTCATGAAGTTAAAGCAGTCAAGCTCGATACATAAGCTTCTATATCCAACGACACCTCTAATATGAGTAGAACAGGGGCCAAGACATCTCCCGCGCTCACCCTCAAAAGATTAAAAGTCTAAAATAGGTAAGTCTTAACAAAGCATAAAAGTAAAAATGGATGTTGTCCTCGAGACTAACCAATAGAAGTCTTCTATGGGTATCGGCTAGCCACGCGGAGGAAGAGGATGAATAGGAGCTCCGGTCCCTACATGGTTAAATCATTTTGGCAAAAAGTATGCGTTAACTTGGAATGTACTAAGTATGCGAGGTGCAATGAAAAATGACCATAAGCCATAATAATCAAGATGCACAATCATAATCAATGGACATAGGCTCGATATGACATGTATAATCAAATGCTTAAGTTAAAACATGCATGAATATTGCCAAACTTGCATAGTATATCATACATATGTGGGAGGAGACGCTAACCAACATATAAGACCAAGCGAGCTATACTTGGAATCCCGATGTTCACTCCACACAAAATAAAGAAGTAGTCTACTTGCCAAAGTAAACCAAGTGTAACCCCACATAGTGGGTAACATGACCTAGTTGGATCCACTAGTAAAAGCCCATTTTTTAGGAAAATAATATAAACCTATGGTGGCATATAGTTAAGAGACCAAGACTTTTATCTAAGGACCCCTTGGGTCAATCCCCCACCTGTAGCCTCTTTCGATACTAGGAACAGTCCTACAGAATACTTGAAATAATCATAACTTGCATAACTTATCGAACATGGTTACACATGGATGAGTAGCTTATTCAAATAGATGACCTCTATACCTGGCATATACCTTGTACTAGAGGGTAAAAACATAGCATAGACATGATCCCTTCTAGTAGGCATTGCATTACACATGAGGGTAGAGATTGTGACATACATGACCCCTTCTAGTGAGCATTAGATAGTATAGTACATGAGGGTAAAATAGTTATCATGCATGACCCCTTTATGTAGACATGATTTACTCACAAGAGGGTAGAATATATATCATAAGGGCTCAATAATTACTTGAAAATAATAGGAACTTTTCATGAGTTCAATGCATGCTTCGGAGCCCATAATTTATCATAACATGCTTCTCTTGAAATTCATGCAATAATCTTTCATCAACATAAGAATCCTTGTCATGTAGATTTAGTCAAACATGGTGGGTATATGTACATGTACTTGAAATCATGCCATTCAAGAGTATGAAACAAAAGAGAAGTAAAATGAATTCTTTTAAAGTGATTCAAATCAACCCACCATTATTATAGTAAAACCCTTGTTTTGGATATCAAGAAAACTAATTAAAACTCACAAGTTCCTTCATAGTTTTCCATAGCATCATAGAGTACATGACTTTAATATCTTAAAATTCATCACAATATCAAACCCAAATAATATTCATAGAATAATAAAATCACTACTTGAAGAACCCATTTATGTATAATGCATAATGATATCACCCTAAGTAAGAATCCCTAAAGACCCATAAAATAATTCATAAATCCATGTTGTTTGAGAAGAAGATTGGTTGGACTTGTAGGAAGGAAGGTTCCGACAATCAAATCCACATACCTTGGTGTAACAATGGTGGTGGAAACCTAATTTGGAGATGGAGGATTCGAAACCCTAGCTTGCACCCTTCACTTGAAAGACTTGAAGAGTTTGACAGAGTTTTTGGACTTAAGAGTGTTTTTGGAATGAGGAGGAATGAGATGAATTGCGGTTGCATAAGCTGATAAAAGACATAGATGGGGTCAAAATGAATTAGCTTGGACTTAAAAAAGAGAAAAGGTCAAATTTACCCCTATTAAAATCCTGGCCGGACAGGTCTACAAGACCCCTCCTATGGGTTGTATAACATTCTATGAGCCGTAGATGGGTTTCATCTGATGGCCTTTTTCCAAACTTCAGAGACTGCTTTTTAATTGATTCCCATTTTACAAGACCTTCTACAACTCGTAGAGGACTTTACGGGTCATCTGATAATTCATAGATTGAACTTCAGAAAGATCCCAACTTTTGTTAAGTCTGCCAGGTTCTATGAACCCACTTTACGAGCCATACTCCATCTTATGAGTCATAAACCCCTTCATAAACATCAATAGTTTCAAATTTTCAAGCTTATTTCTTGCATCTCTCTTACACCTATAATTGGGGTCTTACGAACATCGCATTGAGAACATACAAAATTCCAAGTTTTAAGCATCAAAAGTGTTGTATTTTGATAGCACATCACCATCTCATATAGTCTCATTGGACTCGCATTAAACACAACTCTTTTGAGTTCATGCTCTTTATTTAAATTCAAGTTCTTTCAAAATTACTCACATCTCACCAAACGTTTTTCTCAAAAATATTTTTTATAGCTCATACCTATTTTGACTTGATAAATTATTCATAGAATCAATTCAAAATTATAATTTGCTTAATGCATGAAAACCATCAATGTTAAGTCTAAATAATCTATGGTAAAAGCCATAATCATAAGCTAGCTCAACTATGATTCATATAAATATAATCATGAACAATAATTCCAAGAGTTCAAAATATAGGAATGATAATAATCTCAATGCATAGTTATATAGAGTTCAATGAATGAAGAATAAACTCATTCAAAATTCAAAGGAACGAGGGCTACAATTCAACTCAAACTCAATGAAGAAGGAATTTAAATGTTGGTTGCATGAATAAATTCAATTCAATGCTATAAATAGCTTTACATACCCAGAGATTGTTACTTTAATCATCTCGAAGATATCATTAGAAATTCTTGAACCCTAGTTTTTCACCTCTCCAATCATTCTCTCAAAATATTCTAAGTGTAAATGTGAGAAAAGGTATGTAGAGTACTGACGATGTCACGACCCAAGCCTATGGCTTAGGTGCAACCTGGAGAATGGGGAACCCGAAAGTACCCTAAACAAGCCTCATAGCATCCCTATGCAAATCCTTGGTTGGGAAGCGTGGAACAACAACAACAACAACAATAACATACACAGTGAAATCCCACAAGTGGAGTCTGGGGAGGGTAGAATGTACGCAGACCTTACCACTACCTCATAGAAGTAGAGAGGTTGTTTCCTGGGAACCCTCA
>JAABOM020034398.1:0-17089 GCA_011800125.2 Solanum clarkiae
GCAGACAGTTTAAAGAGCCATTTTGCTTTATTCCATCATACTCCAAAGCCAAAAAATAGTCAATCTTTGGCTCCATCTGAGATTGATGGAAGGAAGCAAAATAAACAACAACAGGCGATAATTGGAAAAGAAAATAGGACTAAAGGAAGTCTTTGATAATCATTAATGTATAAAAGAGTCAAGCTCCAAAAACATAGGCAAACTATGAAATAATATCCAACGACACCCCTACATGGAATGTAGCGGGGGCCAAGACACTTTTCCGGCTCACCCTCATTTAATAAGTATTCAACATAAGAACTAGAACCTATAAAGCATGAAAGAGAATAGTTATCTCCCTCGGAATTGAGGACTCACCAACTAGCTTCTTCACAAAAACCAACTAGCCATGTGGAGGATGGTCGATAGGAGTTTCAGTCACTACATGGTAATATCATGTAGGCATAGAGTATGCGTTAGTACATTTGAATGTGCTAAGTATACAGGATGCAATGCAACAAGAACCATAAGCCATAATAACGAAATGCTTAATCATATTCAATGAACATAAGCTTAATATGCTATGTGTAATCAATGCGTAGGCTGAAACATGCTTAAGAACAATTGTACTTGGATATCTTGTTTAGCACCATAACGTAACATGAATAGATCATCCAACTATCTTTTACTAGAGGGTGAGGGATATAGCATAGGTCATAACCTCTTATAGTAGGTAATGGGTAGTACACGAGAGTAGAGGAGTAACATAGGTCATAACCCCTATATGTAAGCGTGAGATAATGAATAGCACATGAGGGAGAAAGATAGTATAGGTCATAACACCCTATATATATGCATGAGATAATACATAAAATTGAATCACATATGAGGGTGAGGCGTACCACATAGTTCATAACCCATTCATAGGAGTATAAGATATTGCATAACATCGAATCGTACATGAGGGTAAGGTATACAACATAATTTATAACCCCTTTCATGTAGAAATTGGCCTTGTACTAGAGGGTAAGGCATATAACATAGTTCATAATCCCTTCTAGTAGGCTTCACAATTCACAACAGCATAAACCTTAGCATAAGAACTCAACAACTCATCAACAATCAAGACTTGTAAAAATCATGCAATAGGTCATAGGAAAACTTGAGAATTCTTATCAAGGCATTTTATTAAACACATGGTTGGCAAAACATACAATTTTCATAAAAAGGAAGATTTGGGTTCATGGGTGAAAGTACCCAATGGATGAAACCCACATACCTTAAACTTGGGTCTTCTTGATGTAGACTTGAGGGAGGCTTGAAGCTTGAATGGAGTTCTTGAGATCCGAAATTAAGCTTGAGACACTTGAATTTGGATGAGAATTTTGATAAAATAATTGAGAGGTTTTAGAGAGGGTTTTTGAGTGATATGAAGTTGAAAAATGGCTAAGTATGAGAGATTATATGTGTAAATGTGCATGGGGCCATGACCCCAATGCCCTTGGCCCGAAACAGAAAATTTGGAAAACTTAACACAGGTCTGTGATATATTATTACTCTTTGTGGAGGCATTTTTTGAAAATCACAAAACAATAAGAATTAGAGGGAAAAGGCCATAGAGTATGCTCTATCGCGTGACATAGATCATGAAAGAAGTGAAGATTTTCTAAAATACTTTATAGCCTCATAGTCATATAGGGGGGTTACTTCATACCTATGAATAAGACTCTACTTGATGTGGCATGTTAGACTCGTTAGGACACTTTAAACCTTGTGCTATGATACTACATGTGTCAGGATCCAAGCTAAACCCTAGGTGCAACATGGCCATCGAAACTCCAAAGGATCCCAATCAAATTATCTTAGAATATAATTAAGAATACATAAGGCATTCAAGACTCAATGAATAACCACAATACATTGGATGATAATTTTCAATTGATAGTCTCAAAAAGAAGAAATTATCTTTAGCAAAAAATAAAAGATAACATAGACTCCATACATCTAACATGCCTTTAGTAAACACGGGTAGGGACTTAAAACATGTTTTTAGCTAACCTTCAATATAGAAAAGAAATAGTCTCAAGTAAAAACATAGAAAAAGATAGTAAAGTGAACTTGATTAGCTCTTCCTTGAAACATGAGGACTCACCAATAAATCTTCAAAAGTAACTCCTTATCTAGTCATGAGTGGAATGAGATGGAATGTTCATCCCTACATTATAGCACAATGTATGCAAAGATGTATGTGTTAGTACTTTGAATAAACTAAGTATGTGAGTAATATGCATAAAAGTAACCATAAGTAACATGGAATATGAGCATGAGATGCAAGACAGATCAATGAGCATGTGGTAGAACTTGATGAAAACATAAGAAGAAAGAATAAGTAGGTCAATACATCAAATCATAGTAGAACTTGAGAACAAACTTGTTCATTTTGTAGGAAATCAACCTTAATTGACATTAACACCATGTGAGCAATAACATAGAATCTGATGTAACTCCCACAAAAAAAGAGAGTCTACTTTGTCAAGATAGACTTTGTGATGGTGCATTCATTCAATATCATAAGCTATATGTGGATCTACTAGCTAGACATATAAGAAAAACCTACGGTGGCATATAGTTTCGGGCTAGAAGTTGCTACTAGGATTTTCTTGGGAAGATAACCTTACGTCTTCTGAAATGAACCCCATCTTAAGCCTTTTAGGTCCTAAGTCAAATTCTAACAGAATAGTAAATCATAGTATATTAAATCCATGGACACATACCATAACTTGAGTCAATAAAATCATCATTCATATATAGTATCTCCATAAAACCTTGATGATCTAATAAATGTGGAGATTGTACTTATCACATTGTAAGATTCATTATTAGGTGATAAAATCCTTTCACCAATATTCACTCATTCTTTAAGGACTTCCATAAATAATAATTAAGCATTTTCATGAAACTTAGGTGATGTCCTTTTCATTCATAATCAAGTCATAATAGACTAGGGTAATTTTTCGTGGTTCAATCTCAAATCATTCTTAAAACATATAATTTAATAAAATCATGCATAATTACAATGAGTACCATTAATTGAATTCATAATTATAGGAACCCAAATTGATATCCACGAAGCTTAGAAGGACTTGTAGAGAATTTGCTTGTAAATCATACAACTAAGAGCAATGTAGGCATAATTGAATTAAAAATCATTAAATAAAATTTAATTCATGCAATTGAAAGAGAATTCATCAAAATCCCATAAAATTTCATAATTGCAATTGATTGAAAAGTTAAAGTTTCATTGAGCTACATAGGTGAAAGGTACCCATATATGAATATACATATACCTTGAGTCAATTGCTTGAGAAAATTACAGAACTTGGTGGTGAAACCTAAAATCCTAGCTTGGACTTTAATGAAAGCTAGAAGAAGAAGAGAGCTTGAGAGAGTTTGTGAGTTAAAAATATTTGGGTGATAATAAGAGAAAGTTATGAGGTTAGGGATGAGTACTGGTAATTAAAAGGCCAAAATAACATACTTTAAGAGTTAGAAGGGTAGAAAAAGTTAATTTCTCCCGTACAGGATCTATGACACCCTTGTATGAGTTTTAGATTAGTTTATGACTTGTACATGGGGTTTCGCAGATCCTGGGTCAATTTTACCCTTTGCAGTATCTCAACCATGACCATGTTCTATGGGTCTTCCTTATCTTTTATGGTCTATAGAAGGCCCTCGTAGAATTCTCTCATACTCATTCAAATTTTTGAACTTCATTGTCCAATCTACGAACAAAAACTACGACCCTTAACTCTTTCCACAAATTGTAAAATACCTTTAATCCATAGCCCTGTCACTTAGTCAAATTTCATCCTTCCGGTGTTCAATCTATGAAACTCAACCATGACCTATCAAACCATCTAAGGACCATCCTAGTGGTCCGTAGAGATAGTCTTGCAACTTGTCAAATTTCAAAATTTGTGGATTTCATCTACGATCACTCATTACCAAACATGATTCCATTTACAACTCGTGGTTTTCTTCTGTACATTAATCAATTTTCTAGAAAAAAAATTAAGTCTAGATGTCGTCCACAAGATCCCATCTGCGACCCATAAAGTAATATACGATCCATAGATGGATGCTCATAGATCATGCACCAATACAGGTTTCTGCATTTTTTTTCTTATTCCAACTCTCCAACTTATGAGGTATTACAATTGAATGTGAGTGAATTAGTGAAATTAGAGGTACAAAATCAGTTATAGGACTTAGAAATAACTTAGCAATATGTAGTTTTAATATTAAAAGCATAGAAACTATTTGAAATAATCCTTAAAAAAAGTTGTCATTAGTGACCACAAGAGCTATCTACGGTCTGTAGTTCCTTTTACAGACCGTAAATACTTGTCCTAGAAGTCAGGCTTAAATTTTGAGTTTCAGCATCTCCTCTACAAAACCAAGGATTATAACTTGTATAACAAAGCATGACCCATACAAATCAACTTGTAAATGTCACGACAAATTTTTGATTCTTTGAATCTCAATCCACAAAACTCCTTCTACAACTAATAAATTGAACCACGACTCATAGACCTCTCGTTCATCTTTGTAAGATTAATTTCCTTATTCTTTAAATTTCAACTACAAGTATTTCACGACTTATGGAATGAACTACAGTCCGTGGAGTTGTCTCATGGTTCATGACTTAAACTTCAAAATTTTTTCAAGCTCTAGGTACTATCTATGACCCTCCATCTACGATCTGTGAACCAGTCTACAGCCCAAAGATAGGTCTTGTAGACCCTACACTAAATCAATTTCTACACTCTGTTTTTGCATTCCAACGTTTCAACTTTCAGGGTATTACAAAATGATAAAATAGAATTATTGAATAATAGATAAAGATAAAATGAGAAAATTAAATATAGTAATGATATTATGATTACACCAAATTGATCGTCACACAACATAAAACTTTTTAGTGATACTTAATGATAAATTTAGCAATATGATACAACAAATTTAAGTGATATTTATTCAAACAAATAATATAATTAAATTGACGAAATACAATACAACATGCAACAACCATCAAACAAGTGGAATGCATGTTTTCAGAATAAGTATTCGCTAAACAACAAAGAGTATGATAAAACAAATTGAAAAAAAAGAGAGAGAAAGAAATCTATTGTAGTCAATGAACGAAATTGAAAAGTTCTAAATGATTTAGAGTCTTTTTAGATTGCTTTTTAATTTTTGACTTATAAGCCAAAAATTATAAGTTGAAAATTTTAACTTATGACGTTTGACTTATTTTTATTATTTTAATGTAAAATCAAGTGCATTATATATATTTTTTTAATTTACTCAAACACTTCAAAAATACTTAAAATTATTTTAGCTTAAAAGCACCTAAAATAAGATAATCCCAATAGGCTCCCAATCATATTTGATAATTTTGTTCTTTATAGTTGGGTAGGAAATAAAGTTTTGATGAGTTGTTTATAGGATTTCTTTTGAAATAGTATATTATGACGTGGAGATGGATTATGTTTGTTAAGTTTTAATTTAATGAACAGTCGGATTGTTTGGTTTGGGTAGAAGTTATGATGAGATTAGTTATGTTGGGATAAGTTATGATGGAATAAGTTATAATAGGATTAAATTATGGTGCATAGTTTTTATTGTTTGGTTGGTTTGACATATTCAAACTATTTTCCATGGTACAATTTCTAAGAATAAGATATTTGTTTACAAAAATACTATTCACCTTATTTTTTTTCATTTTCTTTGCATGTTATGCCGAAATATGGCTTTCTTGAAAAGAAAATTCAAAAATCGATTTAAAACTCAATTTATTTAAGTGAAAACTAATTTTCTAAAATTTGAAAGGAAAAAAACAGAGTCGCCACCTAATTTTAAGGATAATTAGGAAACCAATAAAATATTTTAAAAAGATCTAACAGAAAAAATCCTTTTAAAATTCAGAGAAAGAGTTCGGGTTCACATTTTCACTTCAAGAAGGTTTTACGCACTTGAAATGGCCGCCAAATGCGGTTATCCGATGATTAAGAGATTTGACTAACTTTTAAAATGTTTTCTTCAGAAAGGTTGACTGGTTTGAAACTGACTAATTGTGAAAAGGATTTGACTGAACTTGACTAGATTGAAAAGCGATTGATTAAACTTTAACTAGGTTTTGAAAATTTGAACTAAAATGTAAAATCATATTTTTTTATTTTTTATTTTATTTTTTTAAAAATATTTATATTTTAATGCAAACATTTTCTCAAAATAAAATGAATTTGAATATAAATGGTTTCAACATGTTAGGGGAATTTAATTAGATTGAAACCAATAATAAATAAACTGTTAGCATCCAAACAAATACAAATATATAAATAAATATAAAATAAAATAAGAGAATTGAAGTGATCTTGGGCCTTTATCCCATTTTAATATTTATTGCGACTTTTGGGCTTTTTCCTCAGGAGCCAAAAGAATATAGGTTGATTTGAAGACGAAGAGATTTGGGCCTCCATGGCCAAGGGAATGCGAACGAGAGAGAAATCCACAAAGGATTCGGATTGGTATGTCCATACAGAGAAGAGAGATATGGATCAATCACCCAAATTAAGATAGAGTAAGCAAAAATGAAATAAAGAGAAAACAGAAAAATTCAAACTTAACGGTAAGAAAATGTTAGCCACAGATGCAGAACATAACAAATCAACCCTTTCACTCACAAGATAAATTAATATCTAATGTGAAGCCACATAACAGATACAAATCACAAGTTAAACTAGTTTATACTCCTTTAAAGATGCTGGGGTAGAACAGGTTTCAAAACCAAGGTGTCTCAGTACACATTTGGGGAAAATGAAACACAATTTGTTATAAGTTGAAGCTACACAGAGATATCCATCCAACAACATCAAATCCATGAGAAGAACCAAACTAACACAATACACTGATAACATTTCAGAGAACTAGGAGCATCAGTAAAATGCTTTGACATGATTATAGCATGTTTCTGAAAGGCAACAGTCATTTTAACACTTGTCTTGATTTTTGATAGGCTAGCAGCGAACAAAGAAGATGTAATAACTAAGAGAAGGATATAGATGGATTTTCTTATCCCAGTAACTCATGCAAAATGACAGCAAAGACACATCATTAACAAATTAAGAAGGCACCTCTGCACAAGGGTGAATTGGTAACTAGCAAACATGAAACAAAATCAAAGCCAATTTAACCTGATATGACTTCTAAATGCGCAGTTGATAACATTTAACTCGACTCTAATTAGGCACGAGGAGATTCAAATCAACCTATAAAACTTGTGACTGACCAACATACAAGAAAGAACTTATAACTGAACTTTACACTTAAGCTAGATCAACAGATTTGACTCCTCTGTGAGCAGCTAAAATAATTTAATGTTTACTGCCAAGATACTGCTTAACCAATGCCAAATTCCTTAACACAGTGAGTTTATAATAGTAGTCAGTGTTTGAGTGTTACCAATTTTATTGACTTGCTCACATGACAATACAAGGTGTTACATGAAAAAATACACACAAGTTACAGTTCAGGTATAAACTAACATTTAACATTCAATACCTTCGCAATTATTCAAAGACAGGTACACAAGTTCACGTTAGCATGACTAGGATCTTAAGCCTATAAAAAAAAAATCAAAGAACTAAATGGGCTACCGAAATAGAAATAGGAAGCTTCAACATAACAGGGATTAAATCAAGAGAACATGAGCTCGACATCAAATTAATAATCCTGCAATTTAAGACACAACCTTATTTGAAATAAAGTCATATATTACAGTGAACAAAGCGTTATCACAGTTAGATGTCATCGAGAATATTCAAATGGTTTGGGGATAGAAAACGAGATGGGAAGGACTTCACTACATATACTAATGGGTTCGAGATCATTCGGCTTCAAGCTCACATCACAAATTTAACTATTAATATGTGAAATGTGACAATAAAACCTTTTCAAACATTATTTGCATGAAGGGCTTGAAATCGACCAAGGAAATACAAATAAGGAATATGAAGTCAACATATAATTGAGACCCTCAACATTTAAACCAGATTGAAGGTGTCTTATCAAATGATAATATCAAAACAACAGCTATGAATCCATCCAGATACAACAAGCAATAATCAGAACAAGCCTCAAGAGAAGTTGTTACACTATAGTCATTTCTCCAACATTCACACATCTATATTTAAACAGGAATGAATAGGTACAATGCTTCTGGGTATTACCTTTGTCGGAGCAGTGACCTGGATGACGATGAGTTGAAGCGAAAGCGCTTACACCACAAATTCACATAATAGGATTAAGGATTTGAAGTTTGCTCTGGTTTTCGAGATTAATCCGGCTGGAGAAATCAACAAACATTTATGGATTAAAATAGCTGACGACTGCAGTAGTTGAGTGAAGTTTTGGGATTTTCATAAATCAAAAATAGCTATGGAAATTCCTTGAATTCTTGCTCGGGTTTCTTCGATTAAAATCGCCGCCGCCTGATTTCTCCTCTATCGACGGCCTCTCAGAACGAATAAAGAGAAGAAATTATATAGCTCCAAAAATTAGGGGTCGGATTTTGAATTCCAAATTCAAAATCCCCCCTTTAGGCAAGAAATCATTGGAATTTTGCAAAATCCTCAACGGATTGAAAACCATCATTGATTGAGGGATTTAAACAATATTACGTTTGTCGGATTTGTTGGGGTTGTCAGGGATGGAATTTGGTCGCCTGGTTTTCCTGATTTTCTGGGTCGAAATATGAGCAAAAGGGAAAGAGTTTGGAGCGTGGATTTGGGGAGAACAAAGGGGAAAGGTAAAGTTGTGGTTTGCTATTGAAGAAGAAGCGGTGAAAAGGGGAAAGGAGCATGAGTAGAAGAAAGAAGAAGCAAAGATAGGAATTGGGGGCACGTGGCCCCCATGCGCTGGACTTAATTTTTTTTATTTTTATTTTTTATTTTTTTGAAATAATTATTTGAAAACCATTAAAATAAAAAATAGAACTTGATGATTAATTTGACACCGTGGAGAGTAAAAATTGAGTGTCAACAACTATCTTTTCTTTGGATATGATCGATGAAAGAGATCATGGACAAAGAAACTTTGACTAACTCAATTTTTAGCCGACCACAAAGCTCTTGGTATGGACTTTGGGGAAATTATAGCCGGACCCTGGTTTTGGATTTCCTACATATCTTAGGTTGCATGAGAATTCAGGCCACTTATAGTTCAAACATCTTGATTTTATGCACGATTCTGAAGGAATTCAAAAGCTATCCCAATATCGGATTATGGAGAGATTGGAATGCTTGGGAATGAGATTTTGAAGTTGATGTTGGAATGCAGCCGAGTTTTCAAAATTGAGCCCACCTACATATCTTTGGACTCAGGAATCAGGCTGCTTGTAGTTCGACTCGATCGGTTAAAGAGGAAATTCCTTATTCGGAGATGACCTCTGGTTCAGGAGGAGTGAAAAACAAATTGAATTATGAAAAAGAGGCTTGCAACCTCTTAACTATAAATATGACGCACTTCACATCCATAATTAAGTCTTTACATGGACATAATTTTTACAACTCTTGGTACGTTGTCACTTGGATTAGAAGATTTCCTCAGGTGAGAGTTGAGGTTATCCGAAGGCGAAGCTGAAAATGAAGTAACTGACTAACAGAGATATCCACATGCCTTCTGACAGGGGTGTGGTTATATGGTGGTGGTAGTTGCTTTCCAGCTCATGTCCGAAAGGTTTGATGCCTCTCTTCGGACTGTGTCCCAGTTCGCTGCTAAGAAAAAGTTTCATGTTGTGCGGTATCCTACTTGATGACGTACACACCTGTGGTTTGCTTTGAGAGTTCATCCTTTCGGATGCTCTCATCATGAATAAAACAAAATGTTAGGGAAATCACAATTTGAAACTGAGATGGAATTTTTTACCATAGTTCTATATTCATCCTTCTCTTCGGCTTGATAAATGATGAATCGATATGAAGCAGCTTGTTTCCAAAGGGTTTGACACCCCCTTGGATTATGTACCAGTTCACTGCTAAAAAATAAATTTCACGTTGTGCGACATCCTACTTGACGACGTCCACACCATTTTCGATATTCGTTCTCCTCTTCGGCATGATAGATATTGAATTAATATGAGGCAACTATTATATGGTCCTTTCGGCAACTTGAAAAATAATAAAATTAAATAATATTGATGATCATGCGGTGGCTATCTCAGCAGTTGGAGATAAAACATCCACGTTGGCATGATAGATAATGAATCAATAATGAGGAGACTATTGTAAGATCCTTTCGGAAATTTGAAATAAAATATCCTTGATAATCATGCCGTGGCTATTTCGGTAGCTGGCCACGCTCTTCGGCATAATAGACAATCAATCAATAATAAAAAAAATAATCTTCGTTAGTGACGATCATGTGATGGCTCGGCAGCTGGAGATACAATAGCTACTTTGGCGATGAATATACAACGACCCTTTCGGCATCTGTAAATAAAATAGCTTGGTCGATGACGATCATGCGGTGGCCATCTCGGCAGTTGGAGATAAAATGGCCACGTTGGCATAAAAATAATCTTCTGGAGCAGTCAAAAATAAATTGGTGTTTCGGGCGTGAATAGAATGGCGCTTTAGGTGCGGTGCTCTGGGCGCAGTTGAATGCGATGGCCCTCTTGGCAATTGGAGATAATAAAATGATTCTCCTGCAAGGGATATGTAATGGTCCCTGTTGGCAGCTGAAAATAAAATAATTCTTCTGCGAGGAATATGTAATGGTCCCTGTTAGCAGTTGAAAATAAAATAAATGTTTCCATGATTTTCCTGCGAGGGATATGTGGTGGCCACTGTTGGCAGTGTGGAGATAATAAAATGGTTCTATTGCGAGGGATATGTAATGAAATTATTTTCCTGCGAGGGGTATGCGATGGTCCCTGTTGGCAGTTGAAATGTAATGGTTCTACTGCGAGGGATGTGTAATGGTCCCTGTTGGCAGTTGAAATGCAATGGTTCTACTGCGAGGGATATGTAATGGCCCCTGTCGGCAGTTAGAGATAAAATGGCCTTATAGGCGATTCATAAAGATGAACCTTTCAATAACTCTCTGCATAATGACGCTCCGTGATGCATGATAAAACGATGCTCCGCAATGTATGATAAATGATGCTCCGCAATGCATGATCCAATGACGCTCCACAATGTATAATAAATGAACCTTTCCGTTGTGCACGATGGATGAACCTTTTCATGATGCATGATGAATGAATGATTTATGCATGATGAATGAGTTATTTATGCATGATGAATGAATGATTTATGCATGATGAATGAATGAATTATGCATGATGAATGAATGATTTATGCATGATGAATGAATGATTTATGCATAATAAATATCTTATGCATGGTAGAATGATTTATGCCTGATAAAATGTCTTATGCATGCATGATAAATGTTTTAAGATATAATGATTTATGTATGATAAAATATTTTATGCATGATGGAATGACTTATGTATGATAAATGGCTTATTACCGGGGATTTTAATGAGACGACAACTGTTTATGGCTCGATTGCCCTCTTATAGGCAAGACCTGTAAATTTCTCTGCATCCACAAAAGATTTTTAGTTATTTAGGATGAACTGACCTTTAATAAATTGCTGGTGACTTGAGCGAGACAGAGCTATCTACGCCTCAGTTGTCCTCTTGTAGATAAGACCTGCAAAAAATCTTCATGCATCCACAGAAAATTTTTTAGTTTTAAAAATGATAAATTGCTGGTGACCTGGGTGAGCCGGAACTATTTACGCATCGATCGTTCTTTTGCAAAAATTTTCCTGAGTAAGACGAAACTATTCACGCCTTGACTGCCCTCTTGGAGATAAGACCTGCGAGAATTCCTGCATCCACAGAAAATTTCTTAGTTTAAAAATGAATTGGTTTTGATAACTTGCTGATGACCTGGGGATAAGGAGCTATCTACGCCTTTGTTGTTTTCTTGCAAATAAGACTTTCAAAAAATTTTCCTGCATCCAAAGAAAATTTGTTAGTTTAAAATGAACTGATCTGTATTGATTCTTCGGTCGTCTGCTCCTCATTTTGTTTTTTGATCGGGCTGAGAATCCTTAAGAAGACCTTTGAATTTGTAACGATGCCCAAAAAAATTTTGAGGGCAACCTCAAAATTTTGTCTCGATTTAGATGTCGTCAGAGGTTGACAGCTAATCTGAAGCACCTTGACAATTTTTGAGATCCTTCTCAAAAATTTTGTCCTAGTTGAAGTTTTACCATGCTCTGAACTTCTACTCGTTATGAGAGACCTCTTTGTTCAGAATTTTTGAGTTCCTCTCAAAAATTGTATCCCAGTTTCCCTTCTGGGAGTATGACCGAGCCGTTGTGGCGCTTACGTATCCCGTTGGATCAAGAATCAGGTCAAACATAGTTTCTAACCAAAGAGTGATAATAAAGGGATAAAGGGATGACCGAGGCCGATATAGGCCGCCTACGTATCTCATTCTTAAGAATATAGTTCAAACGTAGTTCATTACAAAGAAGATATAATCGGATAACAAATATAGAAATGATTACAACTGAATGATGCAATTACAGGGAAAGGAAAACTTTTGAGTTTCTGGACATATCGTCTCTTGACAGTGTATGAGTTGATTGTCAAATTGCAATACGACGCATGTGCTAAATCTTATCCCAAACTACCATCTGACACTATCTTCTTAGTTGTGCACCAATCTTCTTCTTAGCTAGTAATGTTCCCCCCATGATCAGGTAAAGGATTCTTATTGACATTTGGAGTAACAGTACGAAGAGCAACCACATCACGATCAATTAAGTCCTAGATTTTATGCTTCACATTTAAACAATCTTCGGTATCATGTCCGATACTATCAGAGTGGTAAGTACAAATCTGATCACCCTTGAAGAAACAAGAATTAGGGTCCATTGCCTTCAGAGGAACTGGCTGGATCAATCCTGCAGTTGACAACTTTTCAAATAGTTTTGTTCAACTTTCGGCGAGTGGAGTAAACACCCTAGGGGGTTTTGGGTTAGGAGGTTTATATTCATTTTGCGGGGGTGGAGGCACTGAATGATAGTTGGGATGGTTTCGATGAGGGTGTGTAGGGATCTGGAATTTTTGGATTTGGCGGTGTTTGGTGATTTGCCTGTGGAGTTTGAAAATTTGAAATTGGATAACTGGCAGGGGAGTTCTGATAAATTAGTTGTATATGGGAGAAACTTGGCAGTGGAGATTGGTAGTCTGAGATGGTGTTAGGATATTGTGGGGAGTGATGATAGGGAAAAGGATTTTGGTAATTCGTGGATGAAGGGTGATATCCTGGCTAAGCATGAAAGGTGGGAGTAGGTAGAAGGTGGATTTGAGGGACGAATTTTCTAGGGTGGTTACTAGGGTTCTCCTTTTGTTCTATATGCCGGAGATAGCCGCCACCTCTTCTTTTATTTTCTTTAACATCCCGGAAGCTCCAGCTGATGTCGATATACGGGTGATCTTGCCCGTTTTAAGCCCGTCTTCGATGTTCTCACCGATCTTAACTATATCTGCAAATTTAGCTCCAACAAGCAGCATTATTCTTTCATAGAACTCCGGTTCCTGGGAGCGCACAAATACCTCAATAATTTCCTTTTCCGACATTGGAGGACTCACTTTGGCAGCATTCTTCCTCCATCTGTAGGAATATTCCCAATAACTCTCCGTTGACTTCTGCTTAATCCTCTCCAATGAGTAACATTCTGGCACTATTTCAACATTATAAGCAAAATTTTCAACAAAATCTTTGGCCATGGTACTCCCATTGGTCCACCGATTTATTTCCCGGGAGGTGAACCATTCTAAGGCCTCCCCACTTAGACTTCGGCTAAAAATCCATATCAACAATGCTTCATTCTTCCCGACACCCACTAGCTGATCACAATATGCCCTTAGATGGGCCAGGGGATTTCCACTCCCATTGAAAGTGTCGAACTTTGGTATTTTGAATCCTTCAGGCAGGTTCAAATCCGGATAAATGTACAAATTCTCGTAATCCATACCCACAACGTCAGGTTCATAGTGAAATTGCTTCAGAGCTTTGGCAATTTCTTCCTTTCTATCCAATTTGGCCGTCTCTTCCCTGGCCTTCCACTCTTTCTCCTTCTCCTCATAGTGGTCAATATCGGAGTAAGTGGTCTGAGGATTTTGTGGATTTGTAAGGATTGGCATATGGCACGGTATTTTGGAGGCAGAATTTGTGTTGTAAGTGGGTTGTACAGGTCTGTGGGTCGGCTTTCCGGATGGATTATTTGGGGGTGGGTAGCATGAGCCATTTGAGAGGAGCTGCTGACTTGGGTAATATTTGGGTTCTGGAGAGGAGGTGGCGCTTGGGGAAAAAGGGTAGAAGGTCCTGCGTCGGGAGAAGCTTGAACGGGGGCAATTGGTGGATTTGTTGAGATGGGGATAGGCTGATGAGGAGAAGGAAAATGGAGTGAGGGCCTCCCGTTGTCTGAGACGGGAAGATTAGCGGTGATGGCCAAGTTTGCTAACTCTTGGGCCTTCTTTATTTCCATTCTCATATCTATGATCTGTTGCATTGGTTGTGCCATCAATTGGTTCTGCTGTGTGACATTAGGCTCTGTCACAGTGATTTCAGTCAGGCTCGCATCATCATTATAGTCTTCCATTTTTTCTTTCTACCGACTTAGGTCGGGGAAGGATCTTTATGAGCTCTGGATCGGGTGAAATAAGGATGACCGACCAGCTTAACAACACAGATCAATTCTAACTTACTCGTCAAATGAAAATAACTCAAAAGCAAATAAGTTAGTTTCTTCAAAATTAGTAGGTAATAGAAGGTAACGCACATATCAATAAGCACACAATTGTTGCTTTATTTGAGAGTAAACTAGCCCACATATAGAAGAGATATGGTAAATAGGCAGGACTTTGCCTATGTGATTTTAGAAATGGTGGATCACAAAGTTTGATTTAGATCAAGTCAGGTTTCTGTGTTTGACAATGTAGATTGAGGAAAATAGCTTCTGGAGGGGAAGAAAGTTCTGAAAAACGAGGAAAAATATACTTCTGAAAAGATGGGGAAAATGTCTTTGGAGAGCCGGAGGAAATACACTTTACAAGAAGTTGGAGGGAAAATACGCTTTTGAAAAAACTGGAGGGAAAATGCGCTTTTGGAAAGCTGGAGGAAAATATACTTTTGAAAAGTTGGAGGAAAAATATGCTTTTGAAAAGCTGGAGGGAAAATATGCTTTTAAAAAGATGGAGGGAAAATACGTTTTTGAAAAGCTGGAGGGAAAATACAATTTTGAAAAGCTAGAGAGAAAATGCGTTTTTGAAAAGCTGGGGGGAAAATACGCTTTTGAAAAGCTGGAGGGAAAATACACTTTTAGAAAGCTGGAGGGAAAATATTCTTTTGAAAAGCTGGAGAGAAAATACGCTTTTGAAAAGCTGGAGGGAAAATATGCTTTTGAAAAGCTGGAGGGAAAATATGCTTTTGAAAAGCTGGAGAGAAAATACGTTTTTGAAAAGCTAGAGGGAAAATACGCTTTTGAAAAGCTGGAGGGTCGGGCCTAAGAGGCTGCCTACATATCTCACGATGGAGAAATCAGACCTTACGTAGTTCGAAATTGGATTAAAAAAATTTGTCTTTTTAGAAGTAGGTTTGATTTTGAGAATTTTAAGACTAGAGTTCGATTTTGTTGAGAAACTTGAGACTCGAAGAGCATCTGGACGTTCTTGATAGTGACTCGATTTATATGCTTAAGAGATTCTAGAAACCTTCGAAAGGATTGGGCTAGAAGACTTCAAACAAAGCAACATAATCACACAAATAGTTATAAAACATACCACATAAACAGATATTGCGCGTCCTAAACAGATATGTGACCCATTTTGTGCCAAGGGTGGGCTTAATGATTTGAAGGATGTATATACAATCAAACGTATTGCCCCAAAATTTGTACATTCTTTATAAATAAACTCAATAAGGATACATAATATGGGAAAATGATACAAAATAATCAGTCCCACACAGGGGTATAATCCTAAACTAAACCTTCGCGGAATATTCCTTCTTGGACTTCTTGGCGTCCTTGAATGCACTTGGATGTAATAACCTGTAAACAAACTTGTCTTGATTAACATGTGTTGTTAAACTGACTCCTAACCCCAGGACAAAGGTTCGTCAAATAACATATATATCCTTCAATTATAAACATATAAGCATGATCGTCCAGTTGGGCCGGAGGCCACTTTGGACTCAAGGTGGTCTTTCTAATAAACCCAACACATCTTACGTGTTGGGTCGTTCTAGGCCAATGCTTAAAAGTTGGGATTTGGTTTCGCTCTATCCTAGGTGTCTAAGAGTGGGTTCAAGATGGACTGGGTACTCAGGCAGACAGCCTGAGCTGGAAATTCATGACAACCATTGCACGAATGCCGTTAATTGTCACTTATTCCGAAAGTGTTACATATTTGAAAATCCGGCTGCGGGCTCGCATACCATTTTTCCAAATACACAAGGTACAACAGGAAGTGCCATGAAATGCAAATGACAGTTTAATATCAAATTTAAACAGATAAAGCAAATAAGACAGTATAATCAAACAAATCATATAGTTAGTCAAACAACATAATCTAATGGTTAGAACCTAATTTAAAATCCCCAGCAAAGTCGTCATTTCTGTTATGCCGAAATATGGCTTTCTTGAAAAGAAAATTCAAAAATCGATTTAAAACTCAATTTATTTAAATGAAAACCAATTTTTGAAATTTTGAAAGAAAAAAAATAGAGTCGCCACCTAATTTTAAGGATAATTAGGAAACCAATAAAATATTTTAACAAGATCTAACAGAAAAATCCTTTTAAAATCCAGAGAAAGAGTTCGGGTTCATATTTTCACTTCAAGAAGGTTTTATGCACTTGAAATGGCCACTAAATATAGTTATTCGATGATTAAGAGATTTGACTAACTTTTAAAATGTTTGCTTTAAAAAGGTTGACTGGTTTGAAACTGACTAATTGTG
>JAABOM020034439.1:0-17086 GCA_011800125.2 Solanum clarkiae
GGCTGCGTACATCCGACTCCCCCTCACCCCGCAATGAGCGGGAGCCTTTTGAGGCACTGGGGTATGTTGTTGTTGTTTATTTACAAGGGCTAATATCTACATAACATTTTGACAACTTTTTGATGATAATCAGCGCTAGACAAAAAGTATTTCCGCAAGAATAGAAAAAATGAACTTTAGTATATATAAAGGGTAATTAAAAATAGATTTAAAATTCTGTAATTGTGTTTTAGTTGTACCTGATGTGTAGCAAAATTTGCCATCCTTAAGAACATCCACTAGTATTTACTTGAGTAGGCCAAAAAGTGGTACCAACCATATTGCAAAAAAAAAAAAAAAAAGCATAAATATAGATACATCCTGTGTAGCAGTGTCAGTAACTAGAGGAGGAGGCATTATGAAACAGACGAAGAAAAGTTGAAATCAAACTAAAAAAATATTCACAAATAATTATAAAAAAATAGTGTGGAGGGAATACTTTTTAGTCTTCTTTTATGATCTGTTTTAGTTTGTGTTTAGTACTTTCTGGAGGAGTTGTTCTATTAAGTGGTGATAGCTGATTGACGACATTTTCGTTTTCTATTAAGTGGTGATAGCTGATTGACGACATTTTCGTTTTTAGTGATTGCCATGATGAACAATTTTGCTGAAGATGCATCTTGATATTTTGAGAATGACTTTTTTATATGAGCGATTCGTGTTTTTCCTTGCAGTTTATTGTGTACTGCTGTGAGTGGCAACAGTTATTTCTGGGAAATGACATGAAGTTATACAGAGTGAATTTTTAAGTTGTTAAAAAGTATTAAGAGTGCAGTATTTGATGAGTAATTAAATGTTTGTGAAATATTTTACCTGAACGCAGTGTATGTCGTAGATTTCTAATAGTTCTTTTCTAATCTTATATGAAATTATGGCTGTTGTTGATCCACTATCATCTTGAATCATAATTTCAAAGTGGCATCTGATAAATGGGTTGTGCAACCAACATAGAGAAGGAAAGTGAGATTGAAAAATCAAATAGTAGTACAGTTTTTAAAGAAGAGAAATATCAAGATTTGCATTTCTTTTAATTTCAGACATTTCTGTAACAGTTTAAATAGAAGTTAGAACTATCCTAGAGATGAAGCAACTATTGTTTTGAATTTTCTCTAAAAACTATTTTTTGGATTCCTTGTCTGTTTTATATCAATATTTTTTATTTATCTGCCTTAATCCTAAATATAGTTGGCATTCTGCTTAACTTCTTTTATAGGTGATAAAGAAGTTTCTTCATTTCCTGGCAGCAATAAAATTCGTGTTCATGTCTTATAAAAGAAGGTTCTTTCTGAAGGCCTTAAATGTTCACAAGTGTTCATATTAGTTACAATCTGGTTCTTTGATCCAAACTTTGATAATTTCAAAGGTCATTATTTATTTAATATACGTGGGGTCTGGAATACGCAACTTTCAATTCCCATATACCATAAATCTTCAGCTCACTAATATCATTCAGAATAAACATTCAGTAAACCACTATCATCAATAACCATTCCACCATTTTCACAAAAATACTCATTCCAGAACAAACAATAAATGCTAAAATATAAACCATTTACTCAAATAAAGAGTAAGAACATCTTAAATCAATAAAGATTCATTCTATTCCACCAATCTAGTAGTCCAACTAAAACCAAAAGGACAAACCATCATTCAGAACAAACATTCAGTAAACTAATATCATCGATAACCATTCCACCATTTTCATTCGCATAAAGCAACAATTAGTAGCAGTGTGATAGACCCCTATCATAATTTATATCCAAAATTAGTGACTACTATAGTTAAAGATGATTCTTTTGATAATTTCTTAGAAAAAGGGGCTAACCTGGGTATAAGATGTGTTGATTGACGACAGGTTGTACAATAAAATCTTCTTTGAGACCAACTTGTTGAAAATAGTTGTTTGCAGTCCGAGCATAACAAAATATAGAATCATTGATTTTTATTTGGTATTGATAATTGAACTTGTACATGGAGTGTTTGACCCTTGATGAATATACTAAATGACAATGAAGATGGTTAAAAGGTTAACTTTTAAATTAAATTTTTAAAATTTTATAACATATATACCGAAGGCTGCTGTTGAATATCTGCAATAGGTATGGTGTGTTCTTCAAATGGAACATACAGAAGGGATCCTGTGGCTGTGATGGTTTTTGTTATGTATGAGTTCATTTGTGACTTTATCTCGTCAGACCTGTATATAAATTGAAAATTTTAGGATTTCTTTTGGTGAACAACTTATTATAGAAAGGAGTGTATTTTGAATACCTTGTTTTTAGTTCAAAGGCTTGTGGGTACAGAAGATTGCTATGAATTGTTGTACCAAATCTATTTGACAGTCGTACATGTAGTTAAATAGTTAATGTTAATTTGAGTAGAACATGTTTTGGTATGAGAAAAATTATAAATATGTATATATTTTGCCTGAAGCTGATTTTGATTTGGCCACTTTTTTGGCAAGAATCACTGAAAAATCTTCATGCTTTTTGTGGTGTGCCAAGAGTTTTTCCCCCGTACAGATCAATGAATTTTTCCCAGAGAGTCAACTTTGTTGGTTTCTTTCTGTATACATATCAAAAAGATATTTCATGTTATAATACAAAATAACGATAAATATACATGCATTGGAAAAATATTTTTACATCTGTATCTAAGTTGACAAGTGGTAGCTATTGAAAGCGAGCATGCAGATATCGTAAGTTGGTTTGTTTCCTTTTTGGGGGATAGTTTGATGATTAAGAGATGAGTAGCTTTTTAAAATTAGGTCCAGTCTTCTACTATTTTTCACTTAATACAAGTTTATAGACGCAAATCAGGACTTAAACTTATGTAATACACCCTTTTAGTATCATGATACACTCCAAATAATAATAAGTTCTGAAAAGTTGGAAAATAGAATTGTACTTACTGCTGATCAATGATTATGAACTCTTGAATTCTGCTTTGATTTGCGGCATATGATGGAGAACTTGCATTTATGACGATTGCAAGTATATCTTGTAATGAGTATGCAATTGTTAATAAGTTAGAATGGGTATTAAAAAAAGTTATATATTTATGATAAGTACAGTATAATAAGTACCGATTTCAAAGCCTATGGGTTGATAGCCGAAGCTGTCAAATGATGCAAGTTTTAACTGTGTTGGTGATGCTAATGGTTGCTCGGTGGTATAACCTCCTTTATTGATTCAACAATCGTGTAATGGTCAATGGTCCAGTAGAAGTGATGAAGAGATTCTCCATATATTCTGGTTGATTCACACACATATGCAGTGGATACCGAATATGTTTGGAAAGGAATAAATGCATCTACAAATTCCCAAACATGATAGCTTGTATTTGAGTTTCCTGTAAAAAAAGGTTAATGAAGTTTTAGTAAGACGTCAGTAAACAAATTTTAAAAGTATACCAATTATAATTAGCACATTATTGCTATAACATATTGATGCCCTGTGACTATAATATTCATAAATGACATTAACCTATGTTAATTAATAGTTTTATAGTTCAACTCAGAAAATTGCAAGCTTTATGTTGTTGGATTATCAGGTTTGTCATCTTTTATTGTTATTTTCATCTGAAAAATGATAGACCTAATAAACATTCAAGAAGAATAGGTTTCTTATAATGCAAATGAAAACATTATAAACTATATAACTTAATCCAATGACACAAAATCAAATTGAGTCTTCTTTGATTAGTAGAAATTATTGAAGATGGAGAGAAATCCTTAAGCAGAATACAAAAGATTGATCACTCAAGATGATGAAGAACTTAACCATAATTTTTCAACCAAGGTAGCTGAAGATAAGTCAGTAGTGATAATTACGTGAATGTGAGAAAATATAAAAGGCAGGCGAAAGCCTGAGAGAAAACTTGTACTTACTCTTTGGTGGAAGAACTCTCAGAGGTACTTCAAGTGATGGTTTAACAGTTAGTCTGCTAAAACTATTGTCTGAATGTGAGGAACAGTAGATTAGTAAGACAATATGTGGATTTAACCAGATGAACATTTCCAATTGTCTTTTTGTCCTATAATAAAGTTATACCGTGACCGAACAAGAATTGCTTGCATTAGCTTTTGCCTTTGGATAATTTCGTTCATACTTGTTGGGAGCTAAGGTGATTGTGCACACAAACCATACGACGCTCAAATATCTGATGGCCAAGAAGGATGCAAAACCAAGATTGATCAGATGGATACTTCTCTTGCAAAAATTCAATTTTGATGTGATTGACAGAAAAGGATCATAAAATCAGGTAGTCGTTCACCTTTCTAGATTGGAAGATGAAGCTATGGGGAAGTTTGATGATGGAATTGATATAAATGACTCATTCCCTGATGAGAGAGTTTTGGCGGCCTCACATGATCTTATACCTTATTTTGCAGACTATGCTAACTACTTGGTGAGTGATATAGTGCCTCCTAATTTAAACACCCATCAATGTCAAGTTTATGAATGATGTAAAGAAGTTCTTCTGGGATGAGCCATATTTATTTCGCATTTACATGGATGGGATCATCCATAAATATGTTCCAAAAGTGGAAATGATGAATATTTTTTGAAGTATGCCACTCTTCGTTGGTGGGTGGCCATTACAGTGGAGCTCAAACTGCTTACAAAGTGTTGCAGTGTGGCTACTATTGGCCATCCATACATCAAGACGCCCATGATTATGTTAAGTATTGTGATAGATGTCAGGGAGAGGGCAAAGTTTCGCGAAGGCACAAACTTCTTTTAAATCCTATCTTGGTCATAGAACTATTTGATGTTTGGGGCATTGATTTTATGGGATCCTTTGTCAGCTCTCATGGTAATAAGTACATTTTGATTCCAGTTGATTATGTCTCTAAGTGGGTAGAGGTCATAGCTCTACCGAACAATTAGGGTAAAAGTGTTACCGGGTTTCTCCGAAGAAACAGTTTTTCCATCTTTGGTATGCCTTGGGCAATTGTCAGTGATGGAGGTTCTCATTTTTACAATCGATTGTTCAAAACTCTCCTTGAAAGATATGGTGTGAAGGCACAAATCAGTGGGTAAGTGGAAGTATCAAATAGGGAAATAAAGCAAATCTTATCAAAACGGTGAATGTGAATCACATTAATTGGTCAAGGAAGTTGGATGATGCTTTATGGGCCATCGTACAACTTTTAGAACTCCCATTGGAATGTCTCCTTATCAACTAGTGCTCGGGAAGGCTTGTCATCTGCCGATCGAACTTGAGCACAAGGCACTATGGGCATTGAAGAAGTTGAATTTAGATTGGTATGAAGTTGTAACATCTAGGTTAATGTAAGTAATGAGCTTGATGAGTTATACTGCGTGCATATGATAGCTTCGCCTTGTACAACTAACAAATGAAAGTTCAGCATGATCGCAACATGATCGCAGAATTAAAGATCGCCAATTTGCTCCGGAAGACATGATACTGCTCTACAACTCTAGGTTGAGGTGGTTTCGTGGAAAACTTAGATCTAAGTGGATAGGATCCTTCATAGTAGTGCACGTCTTTAGTCACAGAGTCATTGAGTTAGAAAGCAGGGATGGTAAGACTTTCAAAGTCAATGGTCAGAAGGTCAAACGGTACATGGGTAACATCGATGAAATCAAGATAGTGAAAGATTAGGATCTTGAATAAGTATGAACACACAAACTTCCCGTCGTGCCGCAACAATAAGTCAGGCACTTCCTGGGAGGCAACCCACGGTATGCCCTTTACACCTTTTCTATGTATTTTTACTTTGAGGATAAAGTATCTTATTTTGGTGGGGTGTGGGAAGTTATGGATTAAGGTGAAGTCTGTGTAACCTCGAGTCCATAACTTCCCTTATTTTTGATCCCAAGATTTTCTTATTATGCTTCTTTTTCCTTGTGGATGTTTAATTTTCGGTTGAACCGGCAATATTTAGGTAGTGTAGATAGTTTGTAAGTACACATTGATGTTATCTGTTGGCATATGCATAGCTTTTAAATGTTCTTTAAATTTTGATGAAAAATTAGGTACCCTAAAAATTTTGAGATTATGGGTGTTGATGCATTCATACATTTAGAGTATCTGGCAATGTTTGTTCTGATATTGTGACGGTAAGATGAGGCTAGAAGCATGACCTGTGAGTCTATACTTGATTGTATGTGCAATGCCATGTGTGTTGTGAGCTTATTTTGACTCATTCTTGTATCATGTATAGACTCAGAACTTGCCTTAATACTCTAATATTGGTTTGGGGATTTGGTTGATTCAGAAGGGATCTTAGGCTTTTATTCTGTTAGTGAGCCCACTTTTGCCTAAGTGATCTACCAAGTTAATTAGTGAATCCCTTGTTCCAAATGTTTGAGCTTCTCATGTACTCATTCTTTCTTGACACCTTGCTAACTTAACCTTATTTGATGAAATACCTTGATATTGGCCCTAGTCTATCCTTGAACATGTGAACCTTAATTGAGGCTAAAAGCCTAAGTTGAGGGTGGCTACAAATTGTGGCCTTGGTTTGAGGAATGAATATTGTGTACTTCACCTCAGGCTAAAAGTCTAAGTTGAGGTAGCCTTTATTGTGATAATGTAATAACAATGAGGTGGTTAGTTGGGAAATAAAGAAAGAAATGAAAATCATGAGCCGAGTGAAGGAAAAGAAAAGTAAAGTGCCTTGAGTTGAGAAAAATAGCAAGAATTGAGTTCAGAAATAAGGCACAACTGAAAATAGAAAGAAAACACTCGAGAAAAGTTTGAAACAAGAGAATAAGGGTGGATTTATTGAAAAGGTTTGGGTTATGAAAGCAAAAAGTGTTGGTAAACATGGTTCAAGGATAGCTTTTAGTCACTACTTTCCCAAAATGCCATACCAAAGCCTCTGAACTTATGTTACAAGCCCCTAAGTCCTAAAGTGATCCAAATCCACTTTGTCATCAAACTAGAAGATGAGTATAGGGGCAAGCCTATGGTGTTAGTCATTGTACATGATTTCAATTGTGAGAGTGAGAATGCTTCCTCAGTCCCTGAATTCTAAATGCTTTTTGAGTGAGTATGAGGGACTTCTTTCTATTGAGGGCATTTACACTACTTGAGTAGCATATGACTATACCAGTGATTGTAGACGGTTGATTCTCCTTAGCTTGTCATAGTTGGATTGCCAAGTATATCATTATGTTCTTGTTTTGCTGAATAACTTTGCAATCATTTTTTGAAAATGACAGTGGGGTATTTGAATCAGAGGAGTTGATGTATATGCCATTAGTATAGCTGCTATGTATTTCTCTTTGTTTGCGTAGATTGAGTCGCCGCTTGAGAATAAGCAACAATTCTAAGTTGAGGGTGTTGATGTGCTATCAAAATACAACATATTTGATGCCTAAAACAAGGGATTTTGTGAGTTCTTAATACGAATAATTGTGGTTTTTATGTGTTTTTCTGTTGTTCTTGTAGAAAAGTTAAATTGATATAATTTTGAAGAAAAGTTACAGATTTTGCTGAATCATAGGACATATGAGCTTACCTACGAGTTGTAGCTAAAGCTACGAGTCGTATGGTATATCGTAGAAAGAAACAGAGATCAAAATTAGAAATTTGCTAAGAGGAGGTCACCCCTACGACGCCATCCTACGAGTCGTAAGTCTCACTATGACTCGTATGGGTGGACTCGTAGCAAGAATTAGAGAGTCAAAATGTTGGAGCAAAAAACTGAAGGCCTAGACTACGAGAGGATCATACGAGTCGTAACCCAAGCACCGACTCATACCAGTGGGTCGTATCTGCTGAGTCCAAGATGCCAAGATCCTGATACGAGACCCCGACTATGACTCGTAGGCAACTCTACGAGTCGTACCTGCGAGGCATATCAGCTGCCAACTGTCTTTTCTATAGAATTTTTAGGGTTTATTTGTAAGCACTATAAATACATTAAGTTAGGATTTATTTGAGGGAGGAGACATTGTAGACTTAGAACTTGCCTTTGAATATTCTCTCGAGAATATTTTACTGTTTGGTATTAGTTTATCATTTTCATTTGGAAAACCCATTTTTGGGATTGCAAATCTTGCCTTGTACACTTTGTCAATATATCAAGCTTTTGGGTTTGCAACTTGTGGTGTCTACATTATTCATTGATTGTGGTAAAACTCTCAACTATATCTTGTATTTACATTTTTGTTGGTTTTGGGAACCTTGGGTAGTTGACTTGAGATGACTTAGGTTTATTGCATCTCTATGATTGAGATTTTGCATGTATTATCTATTTCTCTTTATATTGATTGTTGTTTGGTGGTGGCCAACACCAAACCCTGTCTACTATCACGATCCCAACCAAGGTAGTGACTAATAGGAAAAGGGAAATAAGTGACAAGATTCAATTGATGTGTTTTCGTCTAATCAACCAAACCTAACCAAGGGTAGGTTGACTGGCACAATAGGTAACGATTAGTTGGCACTCCATTGTAGCCGACCAAGCGCCATAGTGAAATTCGACCTTCACCTTCACAAGAGGGATGGAAGAACCTAAGTTACCATTCTACATGCGAATCTCCAATTGTAGTTATGTTATCTAGCGTAATCGAGTTAATGAACCATGGGGAACACAATTCCCGACTTGTCCCTAAAATTAAGTATTTTCCTGCATCATAGTATAGTAATTATTTTACTTAGTTTTTGAATCAAAAACCCTCCTCCCCCTACCCCCATTTAGAGATTTTAGTTATGAATGCTTGAAATGATTAATAGTGAAGTATTATAATCAAGCCCTGTATTTCCTATGGATTCGACCCTAACCTTCGGTTAGGTTAATTGATGACAGCGACCGCTTTCTTATTGGAGTATGAACATCATCATGGATCTCCTTCCGAATGACTGTTAAGTCCATAAGCTAGGATGAACTGAGGCATTGCTCTACTCGCCTCTCAAACACATCAATGCGGCTACGAACTGGTGCAAGTCTCTCCTGAATGGCAGCCACATAGTGCATCTGCATACGTGCCTCAGCCTCTGTGATAGCCTGGCAAACCTACGGCCGAATCTGCTATAGCAACTGAGTCAACTGGGACTCAGGCATTCCTGCCTTTGCGCCAGGGCTTGACATGTATACCATGCTAATGGGTAGAGACTGTGCGGGAACGACCTCTAGTGCAATGGTAGTAGTAGTGGACCACCCCTCTCTCTATTAGTCTTGATCTGTGGGGACCCCTCGATAGTGGAAGCAGTAGTGGTGGAAGAAGATGGAGGCGCAAAAGGTGGTACTGCGGTGAATTCTCTAGCATGTGGACTGTAGGGCATGGTGCTCGCTGGAGGGCTCTCAGATTCTCATCAGCCTTTACCAGTTTGGTATCCAGTATCCTCTGAACCTCGATCAATGTGTCCAAGTGGTGAAGAATCTCTACCCCCACCGCTATACAGAGACGATATATCAAGCATAGGAAGGGGATGGAGGTGGACCTCTTTAGGGCTGCCTCATGAATCTGATCTACTATCAGGCGGGCCCAATTTATGTCATATAAGCTAAGATGTTGGCAACCAGTATAGAGCGATCTGGTGTCAAGTTGTTATCTACATGTGTCGGCTGGATCCACCATCTAACCACAACCCACTAAAATTTATTGATTAAGCTGAGGGACGCCTTCACAATAGACGTCGATGATATAGATACCCACTCAGGGTCCTGGCCCTGCTCAGCAATATGATTCATGATACATCTCATCAACACAGCCTTATGGGCCAGATCTCTCATCAAAACCTTACCCTGAGTTTTCCCTAGTCTGTGGTCGAACTCAGCATGGTCCTGGGGGCCTGGTACTTGGGACCAAAGAACATACGGTGGATGTCTAGCCTCTGATATGTTGACCTGAACTCCCTCACTCTTGTGTGTGTCACGGGGTTGAGTAAGGGGTCTTTTCCCTTAGGGGTCGAATCTAGAATAGTGGCAGCGTATGATGCAAATAACTCTCTAACCATTGTTGGGGAGTATTTCCCCGATGGTGCTTCCAGCCACTGTAATCTGTATCGGGCAATGATATCCTGGAGTTCGTAGACATTTTCTAGCCTTGAAGTGATAATCCGAGGCTCCTAAAATATACTATGGGTCTGTCGGTCCCGCTCTTTCTTCTCGATGTCATCTCGGTATATCCGTTGTATGCCCTGCATGCACCCTGATTGGGTAATGCATTTGGAGGTGAGGGTGGTGCTTGGGGTACTGAAGAAGACTCAGACTCAGACTCTTCTCAAAATCAGGACTTGGATCCCTCTCTAGAGGAAGTCATCTATAGAGATACTGCCCCTACCATCTCCCTCTTCAGACTGGGGAGGGAGAACTACGATGGCCTAAGTTTGAGGCTTCCCTGGCTATCTGGCAGCCACCCTATGCCTACATCTGGCTGGACACTGAGGTCCTTGAGGGACCTATTGGGCATCTGAGGGCTCATCTCTCATACGCTACTGCATGGCCTGGATCTCACTCTTCCTGGGTTTTGGGGCCATGGTACCTGAAATGAACACATTTAACATATCGATTAACCCCACAATTATAGGAATGAAAAGCAAGAAGATATCAAAAAAGGTGATAGAAAAATCTACGAAAGCTCGTTTACGGGCAATAGAAGACCTTCATAGGTGGTAGGGTAAAATAAAGTCAGTTAGTGGAACTGCACCTATGAGACTGGGTACATCTCATAGAATATTCTATGGGTTGTATACTGAGTCATAGATATAGTTCAGGCTTAACAGTTTGCAGGCATCACCCTATGAAACCTGTATAGAGCCATAGACTAAACTATGACCCGCAGAAGGTTTTGTTTGATGGAATCTCAGAAATCCCCAAGCTATTGGTTTTACTCATGAGGGGAAACTATGACTCGTGCATTGATCTACGGGCCGTAGAAGACCCTCCTGGTGTGAAAAACACCTTAGCCTGCGTTTTCTAAATCCATCAAACAGGTCCCAAGACGAGATCATCAATAGGCCAAAACAATTATATTTAGCACTAAAGCAATAATTTCATGCACTTAAACTTTCCCAAACAAGTTCACCAATGCCCTACATGCACCAATTATGAAATACCCCGTAAAACTTCAATTTGGCATATTCAAAACACATTTCTACCATCGCTTGATGATTAAAAAAGTCATTCACACACGTAATCATATGCCTTTTTCAGTAATTATTTCAATTTTCTTTCAAGGACATGTGACTACGTGATTATGACATTCAAACACGTCACGACCAATCTTATTAAGCACATTAGACACGAATTTCTGGCATTACATAGTTTAAATCACAAGCAACATACACAACTAGTCTCAACAAAACATGACTTCCCACTAATTGGCCACACAAATTACTAGGAATAAAACCTTAGAATACCATTCCCATCAACATTCCAACTCAATGACCTAATTTCTAGTGAAATAAAAGAATCAAATTAAAAAATTTACCAAAATTTGATCAACAAGTCGAGAAATTAAAGGAGGAAGCCGAAAGTAGTGGGACCCTTAGTGGCCGGAGTTGCAGGTGAAGAAGAAGGGTTTAGGTATTTTTAGGATTGTTGACCAAATCGGGTAGTAATTAGGCTCAAGCCCTACAAAACCCCAACTATGGGTTGTAGAAAATTCTACGATTTGTAGAACATAGTTTCGTGGTGTGCCAAAACCCTAGTTTGAGATATTGGCTTCACGAACTTGTATACGGGCTGTAAATAGACATACGGCTTGTAGATTAGGTCGTAGAAGCCCCCAATACTTAGATAGTTTTTCAGAATCTTACCTGGGATCCACAAGCCCCATTCACGACTCGTAGTTTTATCTAAGAGCCATAAAGTTGGCTCGTGGACTAGAGTGCAATAATTTTGCTCACCATAAGTATTTTACGAGTTGGTGTATGAGTCTATAATATGAACCACGACTCGTAGAACCAGTCGTAGAACCACTTCTTGTTGCTTCTTTTTTTCAACCCAAGATGGCTAACTTGGCCTTGTACCTAGATATCCTTCATAGAGCACAATGTTACTCTATATGCCACCAGTCCAAAATCCAAAAATTACAACTAAAACATTAAAATTACGCTACCTACAAGTCCGCATAGCTAAAAACAAATCAAAAATTCTACTATTACATCAAATTTCTTGGGTGCCTTCTAAGTAGTGCCTGATTTATTGTTGCAATATGACTTGGACAACTTGGTTACTCATACTTCACCATGTACCCAAACTTCCATCTTCAAATCAGCAAGCCTCTTCATCAACTGACAAATATTGATGACGACTTATTCATCATTCAACGGAATTTTGAGTTGGCCTGATTACATATCCACAAGTGCTTGCCTAGTGGCTAGGAAGGACCTTCCCAAGATGATTGAGACTTCAAAGTCGACTTCACAATTAAGGATCACAAAGTCTGTGAAAAATATGAATTTTTCTACTTTGACAAGGGCGTCATATAATATCCCCATAGGCTTCTTCACTATCCTATCAGCCATCAACAACCGCATGTTTGTAGGAGTAGGGTCTCTTAAGCATAGCTTCTTGCACACCGCAAGAGGCATTAGATTGATGCTAGTGCCTAGATCACGTGATGCCTTTGTGAATTCAATATCTCCAATGGTGTAGGGTATGGTGAATGCTCCCGGATCTTCTTGCTTCTGCACTAAGGACTTTGTTGCAAATGCACTATAGTGTTGAAGCTCTTGAGAGAGATCTTTGCAAACAGTCCACTTTGTGACAAGTCCTTCATGAACTTTGCATACCCGTACATCTTCTCTAATGCCTCAATGAGAGGGATATTAATATAGAGTTGCTTCAGCATAAAGATGAAATGCTGGAATTAACCTTCCTCCTCTTTCTTTTTGAGTCTCTAAGGGAAAGGAGGGGGAGGTCTAGAATAAGTTTCAACTTCTGTGGCATCATTGTTGCATCACTCACCCCATCCTTGGCACGAGCATCTTCAGTCTCTACATCTTTGCTCTCAACCATCTTCTCATGAACATCATCATCAACTAGCATCGGAGGGTCAATGGTTTGCTTGCCACCATATATCGTCACTGCCATACACTGGCCCTCATTCTTGGGATTCTGAATTGTGTTGCTGGTAATATACCTTTCTGCTGCTGGTTTAATTGAGTCGATATCTGACCGAAATGTTGCTCCAGCTGCTTGATAGCAATAGAATGAGACTCAATTTTCTGATTAATGCTAGAGATGTCAGCTTTCATCCCTTTCAAAGTCTCATCCTGAGTGTCTGCCTTCTTTAACAATCGGTCAAACATCTCCTCAATTCGATAGTTACCAGCACCAAAGTCTCGATTATATGGTGGAATATATGGACAATTTATGTAACCATCTATGTGTCCTCAATCAACATCTTTGTCCTACCCCTGTTCCTGGCATAGTTGCCTTCTCGATTGTTGTCTCTGAAAGCGCCATCCTTGTTAAAATTTCGACCTTTATTTCCTTGACTTTGGCGCCAATTGTCCTGATTGGATCCTTGGGTATTGGTCCAAAAACCCACCATCTGATCAGTGACGAAGTAAGTGTCCTCTTCACAGTAAGGTTTCTCATATATGGGTGCTCGTGAAGGCTGACGAGCTAGTGTATTCACACATTCTTGGCTCCGCTTCATCAACAACTCCACATTGGTACTAATCTAAGCAAACTCTTGCATCATATCCTGGCTTATCTTTGCCTGCGCCAAACTAGTAGTGACTGAGAGTAAGCTCTTAGTTGCTGGCTTATGTCTTGTTCCCATACACGATTTGTCATGACCACTTTCTCCAACATTTCAGCTATCACTAGAAATGGACGATCTAAAAGCGAGCCTCCCATGATAGAGTCAGCAACAACTTGACTATTCTCATCCAGTGCTTGATAGAAGATTTCCACCAAGGCATCATCCATCATCTTCTGGTTAAGGAAACTCCTCAGGCACTTTGTGAACCTCTGTCACGTAGTACTGATCGAATCACCAGACAATTGCTCGAAGTTGTTGATCTGATCCTTCAACTTCAACTTTTTTGACCTCGAAAAGAACCTTTCCAAAAAGACCTTCTGCATTTCTACCCAGCTAGTGATTGAGCTCTATGGAAGCTTAGATAACCGTAGAGCTGCATCGCCTGTTAGAGACAATGGGAAGACATAAGCCTAACAGTATCCATGGACAAATTTTGACTTTCCATCATACTCTTGCAGATGAAGACAACAATATGTAGATGGTTATACGAATCCTCGTATGGTAGGCCCACGAACAACTCACAATTTTACAGCATTTGGAGTAACCTACACAAATGATGAACTTTGTGTCATTCGGTAATGGAGGTAACACAATAGCTCCAGTGACATCCATCACCACAAGATCAAGCCGATATTGATTCCACGTATGAGCCGCGGCTTGAAGATCTTATGGTGGTGGATTAATATCCTCAAGTGGAAGTGGGTTATTATTATTGTTGTTCTAGTTCAGTGCTGCATTCACTGCCTTATTTATAGCATTGTTCACGTTATTTTGGGCCATTCGTCTTAGTGTCTTCTGGATCTCAGGATCAAACAGAGTTAAGGGTCTGCTTGACTACGAGTTTTGTGCATATACTACACCTGCACGCTGAAACAAAATAACAAAAATATAAAATAATAAATAAGGACTAATTCTCAAATTACTAAAATTAAACCAGTCTAAGCCATATTCCTTGACAATGACACCAAATTCTTAATGTCATCTAAGCTACACCTCATTTTATTTAAATGATCATTGTCAAGATATATAATCTAATCAAGGTTAGGGTCGAATCCACATGGAATATGGTTAAACTCAAAGTAATTGCAAGCAAGTCGAGTGAATAACCTACCCATCTCTTGGGGGGGGGTTGTAATTGGAAAAAGCAAACCTAAATTAGAACAAATGTTGTGAAACCAGTGAGAGAAGTAACTAGAGTATTTGTTCCCCATGATTCTTTAACTTGATATTATTAGATCATCATAATCTTTTCTAGTGTGTAGCATTCAGAATGGTAAGTTATATTTACCAAACCCTTTAATCCACGCGAAGGTCAATTTCACTACGTGATTTGATCCATCCCCGCAGTGTAACATTAATAACCTTTACCTATTTTTTCATTACAACCTCCCCTTGATCTAGTTCTGTTCATTAGACGAGAGGAATCATATCGAATCCTATTAATTACTTTCTTTTCCCATTCATTACTACCTTGATCTAGTCAGTAACAACTAGGTGAGTTCTAACATTGATCATCATTAAAATCATCAAATCAAATAGAATTAATTAATACATGCATACACACTTTCCATGAATTACAGATTATTCAGTTTTACCTTGTTAGTTCTTTATGGTTCTCACAATCCTAGTTATGGATTTAGCTATACATAATCATTGCAGATGAAAGAATCGTGATAGAGAATAATATAATTAAGCATTTACAATGATAAATTTAAGAATAAGAAATCTCAAATTCTTCACTAGAAATTACAAAGTAATAATTTTGATGTAAAAATCACAAGTATGAAGTCACAAAATTGTTCTCAAGTATCTTGTGCATCTCTTTATCCTTCTTTGTCTAAAAACCTATTTATAATAAGTAAAAATATAAGTCAAAAACAAAATAGAAAAATTGGATTCGATAGGCTTTACGATTGGGGTTATGGGTCACACAAACTTCTATGGCCAGTACCTGAGCTTCATAGTCTTCAATCTTCAAAATCTACTATCACTTCCATGAGACCTTTATATGGGCCATATTTAGACTTATAACCCATATAGGGTCTTATATGACGGCTATCCATAAAGTCCCCCAATTCTGATCGTCAAGGCACAAAGCCTAATCCACGACTCGTATAATATTCTATGGATCGTCTGAAAGAGATCCTTCTATATCGAAATCTCAGTTGAGAAAATAATAGGAAAATAGTTCGTGGATGCAACTTTAGAAAATATTCCCTTCACTAGATCTAAACTATGAAACCCCTCTGCAACTCGTGGAAGTATCCACGACCCTTAGAGTGCTTCACACGTCTTCAAAAACTCAACATCTGCAACACTTTGCCCAAAATCATGTCAAATCTTGTAATCTTGAAAAACAAACATAAAACACATATAACCTATTAAAATCACTTTGAGAACACTTAAAATTCTAAGTTTTAAGTATAAAAAATATTGTATTTTGATAGCACATCAAAGGTATATAAGGCTAACACAACATTAAATTGAGTTTGTCTACGTGCCCTTCATCTCCATTGAGTTGAGTTTGACTTTTGATTTTCTTGAATCAAATTATTGAGTTATCCATTGTCCTATGGAGTGTCTTGTACATAAAAATGTACTGATGATGTTTATTTGTTGAGTATTTGATTTGGATGCATGTTCATGTCTTCATCACATGAACCCTAATTGAAAAATATATTTGATTTTATGCATTATGTCAAATTAAAACTAATGATTTTCATGCATGAAACAAAGTATTATTTTAAATTAAGTTTTGGCATGTCCTGAGTAAAAAGGAAGACTTTCTATGCATTGATGAAAGAATAATTTAAACTAATACTATATATGTATTTTATTAAGTCAGAAGATTTATATTTCGAGGAACATGTTTCCATGAGATGAATGCCTATTTTAGTGAGTTTTTGATGAAATTGAGCGTCGAGTTTAAATGATATTTTGAGTAAGTATTTTCATGATGATACATATAATTTTTAAAATATATTTGTTGATGGAAGATGATGAAGATGATATTTTCAAATGAGTTTTATGTTTATATTAAAGTTCATTGAGACTAGATGAGATGTTTTTGAGTAATCTATGCACTTGATAGATATGAGCACATGCTTTGGGAATAGTATTGAGCACCGATTTCGTAAGAGTATAAATAACTCAAATTCCATAAACTATGCCGCCAACATAGGATGAGAAAATGACCATGCCTTTGAAGTCCTAATAGGGTTTTTATTGGATCCATTGATAAGATGTCCTCTACCCTAACAAGGTATTAGATGGATGTGACAACAAAATCGCTTTGTTGTATCATCACTCGCTCATATGGTGATGATTGTTGGTTAAGAGAAACTCCC
>JAABOM020034499.1:0-17076 GCA_011800125.2 Solanum clarkiae
TGACCAAGATCTTTCATTTGAAATGTACTATGCAACATATTTTGAAGCTTAGTGATTAGCCCCATGTCATTGCCAGTGATGATAATATCATCGACATAAACCAAAAGAAAGACCATACCATTGGTTGTCTTATGAAAGAAGAGAGATGAATCATATTGACTTTGTGTGAAAGAGTAGTTGAGAAGAGTGTTACGAAATTTCTCAAACCAGGCTCGAGGGGCCTGCTTCAACCTATATAAAGAGCGTTTGAGCTTACAAACTTCATGAGGAGTCGTCAATGACATACCAGGTGGAGGTTTCATATAAATCTCTTCTTTAAGATCCCCATTTAAGAAGGCATTTTTTACATCCATCTGATATAAAGACCAAGATTTAGAGGCACCAATAGCTAGAATGATTCTTACTGTAGTCATCTTAGCAACTGGTGCAAATATTTCTTCATAGTCAAGTCCATATTCTTGTTTATTGCCAAGAGCAAACAATCGAGCTTTATATCGATCTAAAGAACCATCAGATTTGAGCTTCACTGTATAGACCCACTTACTACCAAGTGGCTTAACATTTGCAAGACAAGAAACAATGTCCCAAGTATGATTATCCGCAAGTGCTTGAAGTTCTGCTTCCATTGCTTGTTGCCAACACTCATGTTCCATAGCCTGTTTGTAACATATGGGAATAAAAGTAGAAGACAGAATAGTATTCATAGCCACATGGGTTGGAAAACCATACTTATCAAGAAGTGTGTGAATTCTAGAGCTTCTTCGGAGAGGTGGTAAATCATTGGTATTGGTCAGAGCAGGTTCAAATGCCGCAGGAAGATTTGGAGGAACCTCAGTGAGACCTATAGGAGGATCAAATGCAGGAGGAGTGCATCTATAATAAACATAACTGGGTTTAAATCGTTGTATTGGTATTAATGACTCAGAAAAATGAGGTGAAACAGAGAAAGAAGGTAAATTCGAAGGCTATTGTGTGCTAAAGAAAGGTTGATTTTCAAAAAAAATTACACTCCTAGAGACATGAGTTCGTCGGTCATGAGGATCATAACAAAGAAAGCCTTTTTGGGTTCCAGCATATCCCAAGAAAGCACACTTAACATATTGGGCAGCAAGTTTATGTCTTTCATGTGCAGGGAGATGAACAAAACAAACACATCCAAAAATATGCAAATTGGAATAATTTGGTGCATGACCAAAAAGGCGAAGATAAGGAGAATCATTGTTCAAGTTGGGAGATAGTAATCTATTAACCAAATAAAAAGCAATAGATAAATCTTCACACCAAAAATGAGAAGGAACAAAAGTCTCAATTAGAAGAATTCGAACAACATCAAGAAGATGACGATTCTTCCTTTCAGCCACACCGTTTTGTTGTGGAGTGAAAGGACAAGAATGATGTGATATGATTCCATGAGTTTGAAGAAAGAATTGAAATTCATTAGACATATATTCACCACCTAAATTAGATTGCAAGATTTTGATTTTGGCAGAGAATTGTGTTTCAACGAAAGCAAGAAATACCTTAAACACAGAGTAAACCTCATTTTTAGACCGAATAAAATATACCCAAGTAAAGCGAGTAAAATCATCGATAAATGTTACAAAATATTTGTAATGTTCATGAGAAATCACAAGTGCAATTTCCCATACATCGATATGTATGAGTTCAAAAGGTTCGGTGGTGTAAGTTTTATGTAGAGGAAAAGGAAGAATTTTGCTTTTACCAAGTTTGCAAGATACACAATCAGTAATATCATTATTAAAAGAAGTGAAATTTTTATTCCCAAGTAAACTAGACTGAAACAAGACATGAAGTACATAAGAATTGGGATGTCCTAACCGCCTATGCCACACCTTATTATCACATTGAACAGCATGACAAGCAACATAATTTGCCACCGGTGATGGGGAAAAAAACAAAGGAAAGAGACGTCCCACTTTAGTTCCCTTTGCAATCATCTTCCCGGATACTTGATCCTGTACAAGACAACCAGAATTTGAAAATTTAACGGTACAATTGTTGTCAACTAATTGGCCGATGGATATGAGATTAGTGGACAACTTAGGAGACACAAAAACAGTATTTAAAGCAGCTGAAATATCACCAACAACTGTTATAGGTAAGAAATTACCATTAGCAGTATGAATATTCAAATTTCCTTTATATTTTTGAACATTAGTAAGAGGTAAGGCAGTGTTGGTCATGTGATTTGAAGCACCAGAATCAAAATACCAAGGCTTAGGAGCAGAATTTTTGTTACCTGAAATGCCCAAAGCAGAAAAGGCAGAAACTATCATTTGTTGGATCATTTCAGGAGTAATAAAAGACTGACCAGGACTTGGAGCATTTGAGGAACCAGCCACCAAGGTATTGTAGGCAGTTTCAGGTTTCTTTGGAGGCCGAATGCGACAATCTTTGATGATATGCCCTGTTTTCTTACAATAATTACAAATTTTCTTATTACAATCAGTAGAAATGTGTCCAAATCCTTTGCAACTAAAGAACTGGACATTAGTTATATCTCTTCCTCCTTTAGACTTTCCTTGAGCAATGTAGCCAGCAGGAATTGGGGTAGAATTTTGAGCTGCTGCTCCATAACAGCCTGTGTGATGAGCCATTGTTCTTCCCTGAGAAGCTCTCCTATACAAACATCCAATAAAGGAACTGGATCTCTGTTCATTAGGTTAGACCTGATTGCTTCAAACTCCCTCCTTAGCTTCATTAAAAACTGGTCACGTTTGCTTGTCTCATGCAGAATTTGGACAGCAATGAGTCCTTAAGATGGTACACTTGCGTATATAATATCAGTATACTCTGCCCAAAGATTCCCAAATGAAGAATAAAACTCTTGGATTGACATACTCTCTTGACTGAGTTGACTTAACTCAAATTCCAATTGAAACCTTCGTGCTGTGTTGCTTTGTTTGTAAACTTTCTCCAAGTAACCCCGCATTTCTCTAAAGGTCTTATAAGGCTTGAGATTGAGAAAGATGGATGGTTCTACACTCCCAAGAATCCAAGACATAATCTGAGCATCCTTCACTTTCCATTTCACATATTTCTCCTTGTTGTCAGGTGCAGGATTTGACCTATTAATATGATTTCATAATTTCTTTCCTTTGACAAAGATTTGAAATTGGAATGCCCAGGCAGAATAATTTTTGTCATTTAATCTAACAAGAAAGTGTTCAGTTTTTCCCAAAGACATGAGTAAACCAGAAACAAGAACTACGTAATCAAGTCCAAGAAAACTGAATAGATGAATACGAGAAACGAAGAACAAAAATTCTAAGATCTCAGAGTTCTGGCTCTGATACCATGACAAAATAAGAGAGAATTTCTGAAAATGTTTTTCTTTTATGCTCAAGAAAAGGTATTTTTTTCATATATTTCCTTCATCTATTTATATAAGCAATTACATGTATAGATGTGTACAATTTATACAACTATATACAATCTGTAAATGGACAGCCATGTGCAACTATGACAATCTATAAATGGACAGCCATGTGCAGCTGTGAAAATCTATAAACGGACGGCCATGTGTAGCTGTATACAATCTGTAAATGGACAGCCATGTACCAACTCTTACTGGAAAGAATGATACATTGACAAATAGAAGACGTGGAAGGATTCTCACATGTTAAGAAATGAAGAAATGAGAAAAATGAAAAAGACACAAGGTCAAGGAAAATTCTCCCGCCAAAGGAGGATGCACAAATTGGCCCTTCCTAAAGTTTTTATGATTATGGTTATCTTCGGAGTATTCAAAGGGTTAAATTTAAAAAGGCGATCCATAGGCTCAAAAATCTTATCTCCATCAACAAAGTAGAACCGGTAGCATTACTAGAACTTTTGGTTAGCATGAACAAGATCAACTCTTACATGAAGTTTTTAAAATTCCAACATTGTGTTTCAAAATTCAATGGCAAAATATAATATTTTTGGAAAGATAATTTTAACACGAGTATCATTTATAATAATGAGCAGCAAATGACTGTTAAGCTTCAACCATGCTTAACAATCGATAGCTTCTATGTCACTATGGTGTATGCTAAATGGGCATCAGTTAAAAGAAGAGATCTTTGGTGTAGCCTGGAAGAGGTATATCATTTGGCCAATCTTAAGCTCTGATGAAAAATTGGAGGGAAATTCCCATAGGATGAATGAAAGTTTGGATTTCAATAATTGCATGAATAATTCTGAAGTCACCGACATTGGCTTTGTGGGACCTATCTCTACTTAGTGTAACAACAGAAGACTAGGGAAAAGAATCTGGAAAAGGCTTGATAGAATATTTGTTAATGACCAATGGACTCAGTTCTTTAACACTAATGTGGTTAGATATCTAGTGAGGATTGACTCTGATCATAGACCAATCCTCCTCAGTTGTTAGAAGGATCAACACATAGATATTAAATACTTTAAATTTCTAGATTTTTAGACTAATCAACCATCCTTTATGAAGGTAGTGCAGGAATCTTGGGACACGTATGTTCAAGAAAATTCTATGTGGACTTTATAAGAAAACTGAAAACTCTCAGCAAGAAACTAACTCATTGGTCTAATGAAGTAATTGGAAATGTTTTTTAGTAGGTTACTTAGTAGGATGTAAAAATTCAAGCCCTTGAATAGCTGCAAATTCTCCACAATAATGTTAAATGCAGAGAAGATCTTAATAGAGGTCAAGCAAAATATATTAAATGGATAAGTATTCAGGAAAACCTTCTCAAACAAAAGGCTAAAACAAAATGGTTTGAAGAGGGTGATTTCAACACCAAATGCTTTCATAGTTCGATCAGAGAAAGGAGAAGAAAATTGCAGTTGTACAGAATTAAAGATCATAGGGATAGCTCGGTCCAAGGTGATGAAGAGATTGGCAAGGCTGTTATACACCACTCCAATGAGATTTTCAACCTCCAATATCAGTTTATTGTTAACAACATTCTAGAGTGCATACAAAGAGTCATTACTGGGGAGGAGAATTCTTTACTTACCCATATGCCTGATTTTGAGGAAATTAAAAATGTTGTTTTTAGCATGAGCTCAGATGGTTCTCCTGGTCCCGATGGTTACAATGGTGTATTTTATCACAAATGTTGGAAGGTGATCAAATATGACATTCAAAATTTTGTTTAATCCTTCTTCAAGAGCAAAAATCTTACCAAGTTTTTCTCACATACCTGCCTTGTACTTATCCCTAAAACTTAATCACCTTCCACCTTCTCAGACCTTAGACCTATTAGCGTTACCAACTTCTCTTCTAAAATCATCAAAAAAATTCTCTCTAAAAGGCTTAACCCTCTTCTAGACAAAATCATCTCAGATAACCAAAGTGTTTTTGTTAAAGGTAAGATGATCACTAAGAACATGCTATTAGCCCAAGAGTTATCTCGAGAGATTAAAAAAGATAATATAAGGGGTAACATGATCATAAAATTGTAAATGACCCAAGCCTACGATAGGATGTAATGGAATCTCCTAATGGTTGTTATGATAAAGTTTGGCTTCTCTGAGAAATGGTTAGACATCATTTGGAGACTGTTGTCAGATGCATGTACTCTATTATCATTAATGGTGCCAGGATAGGTTTTTCCCTTCTAGTTGGGGTCTTAAACAAGGAGATCCTCTCTCTCCTTCTTTGTTTATTATAGGTGTTGAGGTATTGTCTAGACTCCTTAACAACCTTAATAATATCAGAACTTTACTCCTTGTAGTATGAATACTCTAAATTTAATCATTAAACATTTAGCATAGATGACATTATTATCTTTACAGGTGGAAACTCTAAATCAATCAAGCTTGTTTTGAAACAAGTGAAGAGATGTGAAAAAGCATTTGGCTAGAAAGTGAATAAAAAAAAAAGCTTTTTCATCACTGCTCCTAGTGCCTCTACAAGTAGAACCAATAGAATGACAACAACTTCTGGATTTATGGATAAGAATTTTCCTTTCACTTACTTGGGATGTCCAATCTATCATAGAAAAAAAAAAGAACTTACTACTTCGAGGGATGCTGACAAATATCATCAAAAAGTTAAATGGATGGCAGAGTAAAATGCTTTAGTATGAAGGGAAGATGGTTTTGATCAAAATCATACTACAATCGATGCCTACATATACTCCCTCGACTATGAATCCTCCAAAAGAAACTTTGACTCTTATTGAAAACACTCTACAAATTTCATTTGAAAAAAAAAAAGATGGCAAAGACAAGTATCATTGGTCTTCCTGGGAGAGTTTGTGCTTTCCTAAAGAAGAAGGGGTAATATGGGTGAGGAAATTGGAAGATATTGTTACTGCTTTCACGTTGAGGAGGTGGTGGAGGTTCAGAACTCATCCTTCTCTTTGGGCTTTTTTTTTTAGAGCTTACTGTAAAGATCTCATTCAGTCTCTAAAGTCATTGCTTCTTTAGATTCTTATGCCTGGAAAAGTATGTCGAAGATTAGAGACAAGGTTGAGCCCAATATAATTTGGAAAATTCAATCTGGGAGTTCTAGTTTTTGGTGGGATAACTGGACAGCAATGGTGCCCTAACCAATTCTGCGGCTGAAAAAAATGCTAAAATCTCTATGAAGCAATTTAGTGTTAATGGTGGCCGAAATATAGTGAAGTTGAATCACTCTTCCCGATCAGCTAATAAACGACATAATAGGAATCCACATAGGCAACAATGATGATAGTGACTATCCGGTGTGGAACACTACCCACAATGGTTTCTTTACTAACAAGGCTTCCTGGGAACTTGTTAGAACCCACAAGTCTAAACATGAATTCATGAACAAGATTTGGCACTTTAAAGTCCCTTTCAAAGTTTCCTTTCTAACTTGGACAATTATGAGAAAAAAGCTACCCTTTCAAGACACTTTGTATAAATTTGGAATTAACAGAAATTTAACTTATTTTTGTTGTAGGAATCCACAACCAGAAACACTACAACATGTATTCATTGCTAGTGAAGCAGCTTGTTTTCTTTGGAGCACTATTGAAAATCCTCTTGGGATCACTCACAACAATGAGCCTATCATAAGTGTTTTCAAGAAGTGGTGAAACATAAAACCCAAGAACAAAGTCCACCAATGGATCTTGCACATTGCACCCATTTTTATATGCTACGAATTGTGGACGCAAAGATGTGCCTGTCAATATGAACACAACAAAAATTTCATAATGCTACAATGGTGTTCCAAGGGATATGGTGTATTAGGAACATTGTTTCTAAATGTTTCCTTCTTTTTAATACTGTTATCTATGGAATTATTTTTGTGATATTGCAGAAAGGATCACACCAATTCAAAAATTGACTCATGTCAAATGGAGCAGGCCTCAGATAGGAACCATTAAAGTTAAAACTCCAGGAAGAGCTGGAATTGAAGGGATAACCAAGGATAGCAATGGAGAGTTGGTGATGGCCTTTTCAATTCCTGTGGCATATACAAGCAACATGGCAGAAGCATTGGCAACGGAGTTTGGTGGGAAATGGTGTAGCCAACAACGCTTAACTAATTCCACTCTTGAGCTAGACTCCATGATCATTGTAAATTTGGTGAATAACAAGAGAAGCAACAACTTCAAGCTTGGGCAAATCATCGACAATATCATTGAGATAGTGGATCAATCGAATGCCCAAGTGACTCAGTGTTTTAGAGGAAGCAATCAAGTTGCTGACTATTTGGCGAAACGGGCTGCTAGGCTGAATCAACGATGTTTGTAACGTCTTTTAGGCAACTTCCCGAAGTTGCTAAAGGTGCATACTTTCTGAATAAGTGTCAAATGTCTTGTATTAGGACAAAATTTGACAAGGCTAATTTTTTTTTGTTAGTTGATTTGTGTGCATATGAATTTTGCAAGAAGATTTATATTCTCCTATGTGAGATTATAATCTTCTAGCTTTTGAGGTGACTAGTTCACCATGGTGTTGTAATGGAGGTGTATTTTAGCCCCCCTTATTTTTTGTTTCTCATAAATACAACACGGTCTAGCTATATTGAGTAATTTTATTTTAGAAAAAAGATAGAAAAAAATATTTTTGTAAGATAAGGTAAATAAATTTAATCGAACGGAGAAACTTAATAAGCATGAATATTCCCAATATTTCTTTTTTATTTTTATCAGACAAATGTAAACTAAACTTATTTAATTTATTTATCACTTGTCCTTTTTCTTCAAACAAATGGCAAAACTTATAAATTGAATAAATGAACTAAAAAATGTGATATCATTTATTGATCTTTTTAATAGGAATTATAATATTAGTAACTCAATTTCTACACATTTTTAAAGAATCTCAACACTTTTCAAAGTGACATATGATTGTATATGAACACTAATTTAAATTTTTTAAAGAATCAAAATAAAATAGAACACTATAAAATGAAAGAGAAAAATCACAAATATTTCAAGAAGACTCAATAGGGTAAGGTAAAAATAGAAAAAATTCTAAACGCAACACGACAAGACAAGTTAAATTTACCGAAGTCGGGTTAATCTTTTCCTTCCCAACCCATTTTGCTTTATTTTTCAATTTATTACTTTATATGTTGAATTCCTTCATAAAAATCTTGACTTCGTCACTTTGTGTACATATTTAATGAGTTTTCGAAATAAATATTAGATTTGAACCAAAATTACATACTGGATTCTGCCTAACCCGCCTTCTAATTCTTAATCCCTAACGTTACCCCTGTGAGTTGTTAATAATTCAATTTATATTCTTTTTTGGACCTCTTCACATAGCTAGTTTATAATTCCTCATTGATTTTACCTAGAAACTACGAAAAATATACGTTCTTTGTTTGGGACAGATATTTTTTATGTAACAGGGTAATAGATTAGTAAGAGTAGATTGATATCTGATTGTGTGTTATAGTAGGTTGGTAGGAGAAATCGTGCTTTATATCCTCAATTATCATTATCCTTCTTATATTTGTTACTTTTTCGTATTTTCATACTATTATTTGTTTTTCATTATTAGTCGTTCTTCCTTTTTTTTCCCTTTTATTTCATATCTAGTATATTTTGATTATGGAGCTTGAATTTTGAGATGAAGATTTTATGAAAACAACCTGTCTATCTCTATGAGATAGTAGCAAGGTCAGAGTTCATTTTACCTTCCCCAGATCCCACTCGTGGAATTTCACTGGATATGATGTTGTTGTTGTTGTTGTTGTTTTGTTACTATCCTCAATTCTTGACTCTTTGATTGTTATAATATTTTGTTTTAAGGTTGTTCTTATCTTGAATTTATGAAATTTAATTATTGTAATTTCAATCTTTTTTTAAATAGTCCATACCCTCTTCTTTTTCTTCCTTCATTTACTTTTATTTTAGTCAAAGCATTTCATCACTTGATTCAGACCAAGGTTACCGACTTTGCTTTTATAAGAGTTTTTGTGGAAAAAATTTGCATTAAAAACTCCCTGTACTATATCTTTCTTATGTTATGTTTTTTGGCTTTAGATTTTGATTCTGATGAGATCCGACCATAATTTATTAAAGATTATGTCTTTATGTTTCTATACAATTAGATCTTTAGTGTTGACTATACAAAAATAGAGAGAAAGTGATGGATGCAGAGAGAATATGAATTAGGGTTACTTGTCGGATTCTAAAGGTTTTATACGCTCCATCTTTTGTATTTGATTTTATCCATGAGTAAAATTTAGGGATGACAATGGGATAGAGGAGGTGGGTTTAGAACTATATGGGCGAGACAGGTTTAGAGTTATGCGGATGCGGGGCGAAGATGGGGTAGGGTGCAGGGCAAGTGCAAGATGGGTGCGAGGCAGGGTGCCGGATTTTATAGGACTTTATTGAATTCAAATATTTTTTAACAGGAGTAGGGTGGATTAGGGAGGGCAAAGGAGAGGAGGGGGGGGGGGGTTGAGAAATATTTGAATTCAATAAAGCCCTAGAAAATTCGGCATCCTGCCTCGCACCCGTCTCGCACTTGCCCTTACACCCTGCCCTGCATCCGCATAACTCTAAACCTGTCCCGTTCTACATAGCTCTAAACTCACCCCCTCTACCCCATTGTTATCCACAAATTTTACTCATGGATAGAATTAAATACAAGAGATCGAGCTTATAGAACCTTTAGAATCCGATAAGCAACCCTAGTTTATATTCTTTCTACATCTATCACTTTCCCTTTATTTTTGTATAATTAACACTAAAGATCTAATTGTATAGAAATATAAAGACATAATCTTTAACAAGTTATGGTCAGATCTCATCAAAATCAAAATCTAAAGCCAAAAGAATATAACATAAGAAAGATATACTACAGGGAGTTTTTACACAATTTTTTTCCCACAAAAACTCCTATAAAAGCAAAGTTAACACCAACCTTGGTGTGAATCAAGTAATGAAATGTTTTGACTAAAACGAAAATAAATGAAAGAAAAAAAAGAAGAGGGCATGGACTATTTAAGAAAAGATTGATATTACAATAATTAAATTACATAAATATCAGGATAAGAACAACCTTCAAACAAGATATTATAACAATCAAAAAGTCAAGAATTGAGGATAGTAACAAAACAAAATTTAAAAATTGAGGATAGTAACAAATAAGTTCGATTATCATATTACCCTTATAGTAAATAAAAAAATTATAAAATATCTAATTTATTAAAATATTAAATTATAATCATATCATATTATTATTATATTATACATTTATATTTAATGCTAAAAGTATGAAGGTTTTAGGAAAAAAATAAAAAGACGAAAATATCCATAAATAATTGTTAGACATTTTTATACTTTTAAAAATCAAGTTAACTATATTTTTAATCTTTTTTTATTTTCATTTTCATCTTCAATTTACTTAAAACAACCCACGTATCATGTAAAATATATTGGAGAGGTCTATAAGGGGAGGGGTGGTGTACAACACTGATGATGATAGCAAAGGAAATTCTAGCCAAAGCGCTTATGGCTTTTGAGTTAGAAATGAGAAAGGTAATTTCATAATGCAGAGGCTCAAACTATTAGCTTGACCACAAATATGGAGGCAGAGAGAGTGCAAATTCAAACAGACTCACTAGCTATCAGGAGTATGCTACTTGGGGAATGAAAAGTGCCTTGGAAATTGATAGAAATAGTGGGATGCATACAATTGACAATGCAAAAGTTGGTTCTGGAGGTATTACATGTATATCTAGAAGCCAATCAACTTGCAGATTGTATTGTAAATGAAACATTTGGAAAAGTAGACAAGCAGCAATATCAAAGTTTTTTACAAATCACCAAGCACAACCAAAAAGATCCTAAACATAGATCAGATCTAGGTTCCATCATTACGAATCAAAATCAAGCCTATACTTAAACAGAGAAGCATGATGATGGACCGACCAAGCATCCAACAGATAATAGGCAACAAAAAGATATTTACAAGCTTTACATCTTACTATAAACAAGCAAAAATCAGGAAGTAGGGCAGGATCTAGTTTCAGCAAAAAAGGGAACACATATACACAGGTTACCTGGTGAAACAGTGGTATCAGTAGGCTATGCAAGAATTAGCATCATTTCCACCAAAAAGAGAGTTAGATATCATCCAAAAAAAGAACGAAGTCAGGAATGATACGGATATATACGCATCTCTACAGATCCATAGACATAACACCATTTTCTGCAAAACATGAGAGGCATATGAGAAGAAAGGAAAATGATGAAGGTAAAGAAGAAATGGTTGAAGCAACTTACATGTCGAGCTTAATAGAAAAGTAGCAGAGGCAAATTCTTTTCACCAAGAGAATCTAAGGAGATGGCCAAGGAGGAACGTCGCAAGGTACACTAGATAATAAAAAAATTAGTACTGGGGACAACTTATGCAGGAAGACACAGAGAAAAGAAGCTACTTACAAAGAAAGCATGAGGATGAAGCTGAAAACGCACAAGTAGAAGAACTAGGTAGGAACGCCGTCATAGATGGTAGGATACATTGGAAGTCCGAGAGGCAAGAAAGAAAAGTGAAAGGAATGTGATAGACGGATCTATAAAACCCTACTTTGTAGGGTTGGACACACCTATTTAGGCTGGGTCATGCTTGTAATGAAAACGATGACTACTATTTTATTATTTTAACAAATGGGCCTTGAGCCCAAAATTTAATTTTTTAAAAAAAATGTGTTGTAGCTATTGCATTTTATTACTCATTACAAGTATGCTTTCGTAGAATTTTAGTCATTCTAACAAATACACAAAAGTCACGTGAAATGCACATGTTCAAAACTAGTTTGAAAATAAGTTATTACAACAATCCAAGATTCAAGACTAGAGGATTAGTAATAGATCAAAATTTAACAATTGAGGATAGTAACAAATTTAAAATCAGAGATTACAACAATTCAAGATTCAAGAATTGAGCATAGGAACAACCTTATTGAACAACATTCACATGGAGAAAATGAAGAGCATGGGGTATGAGGCACTACTTGAGTCTCCTGGCATTGATTCAATCCAATATTTAGTTTGTAACAAGTAGAGGAAAGAAACATCTTTCTTGAGCATCTTCATACTCGTGTCACTATGGATGTGATTCTTGGATGTTATTATTGATGAGTTCATACTGATGTGACATTAACACTTTTGTCTTCATCCTAATAAACCTGTCTCTTTTCTTAAACTTCTGCTATTTGTGCTTTTTCAGGTTTTATAGGGGTATGGATCGGATGTCCATTATCCAATAATGAAAATTCATTGTGATTTGCACATCAAGTATCTGAGTTATTCACCTTTTGTTCCAATTCATAGTAATTATACTAGTGTTTGATCCACAGAGTCTGGGACTACAATTCTCAATCAATAACTATATCTAATGATTATAAACTCAATGGTTTAATTTGTTAAAAGACAATTATTTACATCCAACAAGACTAGTTTCAAATTAGCTCTCAAAAGGGAAAAGAAAGATACAAAGAATTAGAATGAAGATCAATTGTCTACGTGATCCATTTTTAACTTATCAAAGAGAAAGATACTATATGATTGATATCTCGATAAAAACTTACTTGTATTAAGTATGGGCAGATCCAATGTATCGATATCGGGTCATCTGAATTCAATATTTTCGATACATAATTTATATATAAGAATTTACTAAAATTGCAATAAATTCAAAAATACAATTAGTTCAATACTGATTTGAATCTCAAATCTGCACATGTGACGTATGAATAGTGGACATTTGTATTTCATACCCATAATAGTAATTAAGTTGTATCATTTCTTAAAATGAACTCATATTCAGAATGGATGACATATATAAAGGGACTAGATGGGCGAGCCTGTGTAATGCACGGGCCCAACATAATGTTTTTTTTATTAAAAGTGATAACATTTCAACCGAAAGAAAGGACATCAAGCAGTTCTTTGTTGCTTTAGACGCCCCTTCAGCAAATCTCTCTGGCTTGAAAAGATGAGTGTTTCCCCATACTTCACTGTGCGAAATAGATAAACGAAATACATCATGTTCTTGCAACTGAAAACATTTAAATGAAGCAGCTGTTTCAAATAACTCTAAAGCAATATTTTTTACCAAAAACACTGAGCAATAATGAATCCCAACCGGAACATGAAAACTTAAAAAAATCATAGTAAAATAAGAAATGCTTAATAAACGTTAGGAACTTCCGAGACCTTGCGATGCTTCCAAGCAGTGAGACCCAATTTTGAGTGATGTCGACTTTGGGTTTCTCAAATTGAGGATACACAAATGCTTAATAAATGGTTTTGTAAATACATGAAGAAGCTACCACAGCTGGAGAATTAAAAAAAAAAAAAACTATTAAGAAAAAACAAATATAGCATTTAGATGAAAAGGTTTACAAATGGAGATTTCTACACTTCTCAATATTCATTGAAATGCAGCAACTGTTTTGCTTTAAATGAAATACGTGCACTTCTCGAAAGGAGATTTCTGCACTCCTCACCTTGGAAGAAGAAAAGACACTTATTTTTCATTGAAGCAAAAAGGACACGTGTTCCTTATGTACAACACTACAACTACAAAGAGAACAAATTAAACTAAAGTTTTAAAATTACCCTTTATTATAAGCTAAAGTCATCAAGACACACCTCGACTTGTCCTCATTTTTCATTTAGATAACTAAACTAAGGATTGTTCCTTATAGACACCTCAACTATATATAATTTAAACCTCAAAAACACTTTTATCCTACCTGGCAAAGTGGGTGAGGTTCACGCTTAACAGGTGCATGAGACAATTTTTTCCCCAAAATTGTACTGTTCGTCATATCCAATTTCCCCAATTTTTTCCATTCCAAATGGAAGACTCTTGATTCTTTCTGGCTTCTTTTTTTCTTGGTTTCTCTTTCTCATGCGTCCATTTTATGTTGTCAAAATTTTTTGAGTTGTAATTGTATTTTAGGAGCTGTGACTTGTTAATATTCACATTGCAAAATATTTATTGTGAAGTCTTTCTCTGCCTTAGTTTTTTTTAAGCTTGCTGCATCAGTTCTTCTGTCGACGAGTTCAGATTTTTGGTGGTTCAAATGGCTAAGTGTTGCAAATGCTTCAAATGTATGTGAAGTTTCCTCGTCGAACATCGCACACAAGGTGTTTGTTGATATGTCAGGCAGGTGAATCTAATGTCGACTGCTTGAAAATTTTCATTTGTCTCTCCATGATCGACTGTTACTGTTCTCGAAATCAAACGGTAAAATTTAGAGGTTGCAAGATTGAAGACAAACTGTTCACTTTTGTTATTCATTTATTTTTTGATACTAATCAAGAGTAACAGTTCAGTCCTGGAAGTATGAGCTGCTCAAGCAAAGGCTCATTTGACAGAACAAGGGAACCAAAATTCTGGTGGCTGAGTTGCTTCTAATACCTCCTCGATAATTGTGTAATGCAATAAGATAATTGCTTTGGTTTATGAAGTGGAATAAGAGCTCGAACAAGGAATTAACAATTTGTCTTCTTCCTTCAGTTGCAGAGCAAATCCATTAATTATACTTCCCAAAATTTCTAAAAGTTCAGCGTTTCTATTATGCTTCTCAGTTTCAAAAAATACAACTGTAAAATATGTGATTGATTAATTTCCTTATGAACGGGCGGTGCATCATGAACTTTCCCTACTTGCTTGACTGATCTAAACACTCTCGGAACAAAAGACGTCTAATCTAACTGCAAGATGGAACGTGTCGTGTATCACAAGGATCCAATAGCATTAACACAAGTTGGCCAAAATAAATTATACAAGTTGTTCAAAAGTTATATAAAACCAAAAGTAAAGTAAAGGATTTATATTACATTGTTCAAAAAACCTTTTGGCATATCCCGAAATCCTAATAATTTTTTAGATAAACTATTTTTTGGAGGTTTCACAAGTTGCTACCACCTTTTTTTTTTTCTTATTTGCTCTCATTTGTAGGGGTGTTCATGATTCAATTTGGATAGATTATTAGTTAAAATCATAATCAAACTAATTTAGCCAGTTTTTAAATTTCTATAACCAAACCAAATGAAAAAAAATAACAATCGGATTGGTTATTGTCGATTTGGATCGACTTGGTTTATTTTTTTGGATTAGTATTGGATTTGAAAGTAATAAGTTTATTGAGAGCGTACACATCTCGAGAGCTACAAACACCTAGTACATGAATAATCCACAGAAAGCTACGGTGGATTTAATTAAACAATAGTACTTGAGTTATTTGGTTTAGTTAAGCAATATTAAAGTCATTATATATCAAATATCAAATATCAAATATTTATAGGAAAAAAACCCAAGCTCAAATATCAAATAACAAACCGAGGGGAAGGGGTACAAGAAAATTATATGCCAAAACACTAACAAAAGAATTTTCAAATATAAATGGTAAAATTAAAGATAAGTTCATTAAAATATAATAAAATATTTATATATTATTTATGAATAATATATAAATAGTTATAAAATTTATATATGTAATTATTCGGCTCGGTTTATTTTTGCGGTTTTTTTTAGTAAAACCAAACCAAACCAAACCAAACCAAATAGAATCGGTTTTCAAAATTTAAAAACCAAACCTAACCAAACTAAACCCAAATATCGGATTTTTTAATCGGTTTGGTTCGGATTGCAATTCGGTTTGATTTTTTAACCATAACCATGAACAGCCCTACTCATTTGTAGGTAGTGACTGCATTTGTTCCATTCCATTTTAGACCACGGGGTTTAAAACCAATATCTATATTGGTTGGTGAAGCACTCTTCAAATTTGTTGGCGCTTGTAGAACCATCTCACTTGATGTACTAGGCTATAATTAAAAAAAAAAAAGATTAAAATTAGTAAAGAAGAAATTTTGATTAGTAAATTGGACCTAAATTAGTGAACCTATGTTAAACACTTGCGTTCCAGTTGTAGGATCAGAGTAAACACCGAAACCACTTGTAGACCTTTTGTATCTTCCAGTAGCAGCAGCAAATAAGGCGGAATTGTATGGTCTCTTATGGCTTGATTTAGGTGGCACTTGACTAGAAGAATCACCTATCTCACTAACAAGTCGAGTTCCTCTTGCATTAGCTTTTTTCCTCCCCAAATCTCTGTTGAAAACTAAACTTGATTTGGGTTTGGTTTTTGATATTGGACTTGCAAGTGTTGGCTCAATAAATAGTCTATTATCTAAAATTATCTTGTAATGAGTAGTAGGATCAAAATGTCTAGAAATATCTTGTAAAATATCTAGTCTAGAAATGTCCATGATAATATCTAGGAAAGAACTATCTAGATACTAGTTAGTGGAGTTAGATCCTAGAACATTCCATGTACTAATATAAATAGGGGTGTTCTCCCCTCATTTGAAATCAAGTAAAAAAAAGGTTCAAGATCAATATAATATAAATTCTCTCCACTCTTCTCAATATCATTTCCACCTATATAAGTAGCTCTTCTCTAATATATAGCCTTTTATTTCCAACAAAGTGGTATCCGAGCTTGGTTCGACAGGATGATGGCCAACAATGTCATCACGTTTCCTCGCCTCAAAAAGGATAACTATGATCGATGGAGCATCCAAATGAAGACCTTCCTAGGTGGACAAGACCTATGGGAGATTGTGGAGC
>JAABOM020034519.1:0-17075 GCA_011800125.2 Solanum clarkiae
CCCTCACAACCATTCATCTTCATCTTTTACCCATCAGTGTCCTTTAGATTTTGAGTTATGGTGCAAGCCATCATGTCAATCTGAATCTGATTTAATTGGGTTACTATATGTCCGAACTGCTGATTGATCCCCTTGATTATGTCGGAATGATATTTAACTTTTTGATTTATACTAGTAATCTCAGACTTAATCTCCCTCAAGGTCTCATCTTGTGCATTGACTCTATTTAATAATTAGCTAAGAAACTCCTTGACTCTAGAATTCCCATCCCCCACGTAGCGATTATGAGGGAGCACGTAACAACTACTCCTACTGCCAACCTTGCGGCCCTCATGCTTGGTGTGGTAATTTTACTGAATGTCACTTTTTGCAACTATTTTGTGCATCTACTTCATCAGCCTCTCTAAGTTGGTGTTGTTTTGGGCAATCTTCCTAATGAAATACACATTAATTTTTGCATGCCCAGGGCTTATGCCCTCAGTGCCCACGCGATTGGTTGGATGTTTCTTCTTGGGCCTCCATATGTGGTTCGATTTAGCCACCACGTCTAGCTACTCAACAATTTCTATGAATAGTTGGTCTATAAACAAACCTCCTAAGAGGGCATTAGCACATGCTTGACTATTTACATTAACAGCTTGATAGAAACTCTCTACTAGGACATTGCTCGCAATCTTATCATCCTGTAGACTACTGAAGCACCTATTAAACCGCTACCATGTGTTACTGATTGAGTCACTTGGTAGTTGCTCAAAGTTGATGATTTGGTCCTCCAACTTAAGCTTCTTTAGTTTATGGAAGTACCTTGCTATGAAGGTCCTCTGAATTTCTACCCAACTGGCGATCGAACCCTGCGGAAGCTTAAATAACCATAATGGTATATTGCCTGTAAAAGACAATGGGAAGACACGAAGCCCCGCAACATCCATAGACAGATTTTGTGTTCCCATCACACTTTTACAGTTGAATTCTACATTGTGTAGCTTGCTATAAGGATCCTCCGATGGTAAGCTCGTAAATAGCCCATAATTCTACAACATCTAAAGTAACCCACTTGAGAATGTGAACTTTATGTCTGTCGGTAATGGTGGCAACACAATAGCTCCAGTCACCTCTATAGCCATAGGATTCAACCTATATTGATTCCATTGGTAAGAATTTTCATTGAAATCCGGAGCAAAATCCTCCAGAGGAGGTAGGTTCTAATTCTCAGCATCCTCATCATTGTTCCTATTCAGAGCTGCGTTGGACACATTATTGGCATTGTCTAGGGCCATTCTTCTTAATGTTCTATGGATCTCTGGGTCAAACAGAGTAAGGGATTGCCTCGACTCCAAGTATTGAGCATGCACTACACTTACACCTTGAAAAAGAAAAACAACAAACAAAAGTAAAAAAAGGGAACTAAGGATTAACATATGAATTACTTAAGAATTCACTAAGTGTAGTCGTATTCCTCAGCAACAACACCAAAATCTTGATGTCGCCCAAGTTACACCATTTTTTTAGAGGATAAAGTGGTCGCTGTCAAGAAATAGAACCTACCAAAGGTTAGGGTCAAACCCACAGGGAATACGTAGACTCAAGAAAATTTACTAATTACAATTTGAATGGTTAACCAACTTACTTCCCCGGGGGGGAGGGGGTTTGCAATGGTCAATGAGAAATAGAACTAAACAAGTAATCACAAAAGTGAAGTCCATATAGAGAGAAACTAGGGTATTGTGTTTCCCATAATTCCCCAACTTATTGTCAATGGATAACCTAATTATTTTCTAGTATAAAACATGCATGACAATACGTTATGTTCACCAAGTCCTTTGGTCAAAGGTGAGAGGTGAATTTCACTATGCGATTTGTCCCATTTCCATAGCGTACATTATTAACTCTTACCTATTAGTCCTAGTACATCCTCCCCTTAACCCAGATTAGTTGATTAGATGAGAACATATCAATTGAATCTTGTTAATTAATATATTTTCTTATTCATTACTACCTTGGTCCAGTCAGTAACACTAGGTGAGTTCTAATGTTGGCCACCGCTAGAAAACATGCAAAACGAAGATAGTTAATTAATACATGCATATACACCTTCCAAGAATTATGAATTATCCTATTTTAATTTGTTAGTTCTTCATGGTTCCCACAACCCTAGCTATGGATTCAGCTACTCATGCTTTGTGTAGATTCAAAAACGATGGATTGAGAAAACATAATTGAACACTTACACAATAGAATTAAGAAGAACAAATCCAACTTCAACAAGAATCATAAGCTTAAAGATGAAATTCAAATACAAGTATTCTCAAAGACTCTCTAAGATAATCTCACAATTTTCTCTTTCTAATAACTGAGTTCTTTGAGTACTAGGAAATGACTTATGAAAAATAACCTTAAAAACCTATTTACAATAAGTAAAATAAAGTCCTCAACTAACTAGGAGAACTGGTCGACAAGCTATATGAAAGGCATTTACCCCATATTGCATTCCACAGCCTCTTTTCGAGGTCTCGTATCATCTGCTAAAAATTCAGACTACAAATCCATGACACCCTGTACGACTTGTAAAGTGGTTTATGACCCATAAAGGGGGCTTTATGTGATGAAACTACAAAAAGTCCTAGTCACTAATCCTCAGGATATGAACCATTTTGTACAACTCATAAAACCTTTTACGGCTCATATGCATATTCGTACAATAAACTTCACAAAATTTCCCCTCACTGGAATTGTTTATGAAATCATCCTGCGACCCGTAGAATGATCTACAACTCCTAAAAGGGTCTCATATAATAATAAAAATCACCAACTTCTGCAATTTTCCCTAAAGTCAAAGTCAACCTGTAATCTTGCAAATGTAAACACAAAAACACTTAAAACCAACTAACATCGCATTAAGAACACCCAAAATTCCAAGATTTAGTTATCAAAAAATACTGTATTTTGGTAGCACATCAGGTCCTAGTCCTACCTTAGGTTAATATTCATACTTCAACAGCTCTAAGGCAAACATCCGGGTTTGACAAATTTGCATCATCCGACCCTATGTTATCATCACACTTCACAGCTTGCATAATTTCCAAAATATGAAAAATGGCTCCATCTAGCTCTTTAATGACCAGAATAGAATTAACAGAACAGATGGGGGTAACTATGCTCCCCATGGATAGTAACTTTTGTGTGAACCTACTCAAAGTTTTCACACTGATGAAGAGTTGATGGCATGGCTCTGTCCATGTAGATCCACGGTCTTCCATAGATGAAATATCCATCACCTGAAAAAAAATGGGGAATTCAGCTGGCCCTACTTGTAATGTGAGATAGATTTCTCCTATAACACTCCCTTGTGGCCCATCAAAAGCTCTGACTTTCACACAACTCTCTCCTATTTCTCTAATGTGCACACACAAATCCCTTAACATTGCGAAAGGGAAGTTGTTACATCCAGAACCAACACCAATCAGAACTCATGTCATAGTCTTGCCACAACATTTGACCGTGATATGAAGTACTTTGTTGTGTCTAGCTCCTTCCATCGGTAGCTCATCATCATGGAAAGAGATCTTGTTAGACTCCACAACTTGTTGTGGTCTCTTTTGGAATTCAAACACTACTTAGTACTTCCATCGTAGCATTCCTATGAGTTTTAGAACTCATGCGCAACGACAAAATGGTTATGTAGGCTGGTGTTTTCTTTAACTATTCTTTGACTGAATAGTCCTTGGATTGAATCTTCTTCTAGAATTCAGCAGCTTCGACACCAGTGATATTTCTCTTTAGATTCTACTCTTTCCCAATAACTCCTTGATTAGGATTTTCAAGAGCATAACATCTTCTAGACCTAGTCATTCCTTAAGCCGCAGCAGTATCAATCATCTTACCCTTAGCTTCTATTTGGTAATCCCATGGGAATGCCTTGTTGTCATACTCAGACTTCTCGATTATCAAAATTGTTATCATAGCTCTTGGTAAGTAGGTTTGAACAGTCAAAGGTTCCCTTAATTGAACTATGATGGCAGGCTATCCTAGAGATGTAGTAGCAGATTTTTTAATATTCTAACTATGCAAGATAGTTCCTTCCAAGTCATAATTCCCTTCTAGGGTGACCATGATGACTTCTCGATTCTCGTGATTCGACAAAGGGTTTTTCACATTTGGAGCTGTTGGAGTCCATTTTATTATACCCCTTTTGATTAGCGACTCTATTTGATTAATCAAACCATAACAATCCTCCGTGTCATGTCCTTGGGCTATCTTAGCACATCGCTTGTTTCCATCAAAGTTGTGAGGAATTGGATCAGGGATTTTTCCTCGGTTGCAACACCCCTAATGCCCTCAGTCTTTCAAATAATTGGGCATAACGTTCGACAATTGGCATATAGGTGCGAGTGTTTCTGGCTTCAAGATTTGGATGGTGTCTTGGTGTATGTGCTTCTCTATTTTGGTGGATTAGTGCTTGGACAAGGACATATGGTCTAGGTGGATTTTTGTGTGTTAATGCTCAGGGTGGATTATAGTGTGATTGGGTATTATAGTACGAAATGTGTGGAGCACGTGCAATAATTTCAGGATTGTTGGGATATCAATGGGATGAACCTCCATAGTGGTATGTGACAGTTGAAACACCCTTCTTTTTCTTCTTCACGCCACTAATGGATCCCAATTGAATGACCTTACTTAAAGCTTGCAATGCATTGATGGACCAAATGTTCCCATATTTAATGCCCTTTTCTATAAAGTCTCATATTTTAACCAATTCTTCAAACTTTTGGCCCATCATTGATATCATCTTATCAAAGTAAATGCCTTCTTGAGCTCGAATAAAGTACTTGGAGAGATTACTCTCATCCATTGGTGGGTAGACCCTAGTAGCCTCAGTTCTTCAGCGCCTTGTGTATTTCTAGAAGTTCTTAGATGGTTTCTTCTGTATGTTGACTAATGAGAACCTATCTGGAGTGATTTTGGTATTGAATCTGAAGAGAGTCATGAAATCCTTAGCCATTTCCTACCAATCATGCCATTTGTCAGGATACCGATGTGTAGACCAAGTCAAGGCCTCTCTGCATATATTTAGAATGAACAACTTCATCCTTAGCTTCTCATTTCTCTCCCACACCGACTAACTTATCACAATATACCCTCAAATGCGCATGAGGGTCACCTTTCCCGTCAAATAGTTCAAACTTTTGCCGCTTGTACCCTACTGGAATATCAATGTCAGGGTGAATGCACAAGTCATCATAATGTAGGCTCTCAACTTCCCTAGTGAGTTGCAAGATTTTTGTTTCGTTCTTAGGCAATGAAGTAGGCATTTATTGAATCATCTTCTTTCAAGCAACTCTCCATTTTTGATGCCTTTTTGGGATCAATAATAATCAACAAAAATGAAAGAAGAGAAAAGAAAAGGAAAACTATGTTGGCTCGGTAGATATTGAAAAGAAGTATACATATATACATACATACATATATATACATACATATATATATATATACATATATATGTGTGTGTGTGTGTGTGTGTGTGTATGTGTGTGTGTATGTGTTTGTGTATGTACGTGCGCGTGTGGGTATAGGTGTGCATGGCAAGTTGGCGACATTCAAGATACATCTTAATATGGAGCCTCTTTTTACAGGAGGTGGGCCTACGTTGCAATCAATTTGATGACAAATGATCCATTAAACACATTTTCGATTTGGAACAAACATAAACTTTATTGATTGAAGTTGTCTTAGGTCTTAAAATAAAGTAGGATGATAGAAGACTTGGAACAAAAGTATAGGAATGGAAAAGAGCATCCAAAAGGTTAAGTCATATAACTGTTCAAGGGATTACAACAAAATACAAATAGATAAAACTATTGCCATTTTGGACCATCATCATTGTCGTCCCAATCATAACATGGCCCTGGGTAGTATTCTGGGGAGTTTCAACCCATCTTTTAACCTTTTATACAATCAAACCCTATAAATTTGTGCTCAAAGTTGTCATCTCTTACTGCTGGAACAGTTCCATTCCCCACATGCATGGCTCCACCTTCATTTGTATCCTCTTCGGGCTCTTCTTCTAGATCTTCTTTTAGGTCCTCCTATGGAACTTCTTTTGGGTCCTCTCATGGATCTTCTTCTATCATTTGAATCAAATGATCCATGAATCCTAGACCTATCTTATTGTACATAGGTATCATTATTTCCACATGAGAGAGCACCTCTTCTCTTATCCAACTGACCCACTGGTCGTCCACAAAGTCCCTGAGTCCATCTGTACAAGGTCAAACCATATGATGTCCACAAAGTCCCTGAGTCCATCTGTACAAGGTCAAACCATATGACTCACAGTGGTGCACCAAACAAAGTATTTCGGCGTACACCGTCTTTCATTTCTAACATTGGTTGTGATCATGTAATCCATTCTAGCTGCAAGTTCCTTATTCATGTAGCAGGGATCAAAATGAGATCATTATTGTGTAATACCATGCATGACCATAGTGGCACATCCTAGACGACTCCAAACTATCGCATGACCCAGAGAGGTGTATACGACACAATGCCTCTTAACTAGACCAACTCAATGAAGTACAAATGATGAGTTCTGATAAATACTAACCCGGCTATCCAAGAGTCTTTCCACTAAATGGATTCTCCAGCGAGGTTGGTCAAAACTATATGCCACTCCCCCTCTCTAATTGGAACATCCCAATATAGGTGGTCCTTATGGTTCTAGATCTTTTTACGGGTGTCCACCGTGTAGTACTTTTGTGGGGATCAATGGTAGAACTGTTCAATTGCCCAAACTTGTAGCAATAGGTTGCAGCCCCCGAAGAAATCATGCCCTATTGTGCATGCAGACAGTGATCGAAACACCTCAGCAAAAACCAAGTGTACTAAGGAGTAGCCTTGTGGCGCGGCAAATAGGTTCACAACTATGGGGAGAATGTTGATATTGATGGAATGGAATATCATTGGGAAGACCACCGCACCCAAAAAGGCCAACACAAAGACCTTTAACCGTGTCCTTATCCATTGCCTATTAGTGCAAGCAAATTCTTCACTTAATTTATCAAAATTCGCAAATCGGCCAAATCTCCTGAGCAGATAATCTAGCTTAACCTTTCCATCTTCCACATTCCTCAGCTATGGAAAGATGTGCAACCCCAAGAGTCTTAAAAAGTCTCTCGCACTTATGCCCAATGGAAATACTTGTAACCTTCCGCTGATGGGTAACTATATGAATTTGCTAAATTCCTCCAACGTAGGAGTGATTTCGAAATCTAAGAATTTGAAAGTCACTTTACTTAAGTCCCAAAACTCCATTAGTAAGGTAAGGAGAATTTTGTTTGCCTAAATTCTCATGAGCGATAGCAACCCTCCCAGATGACTTCTGATCTCAGTTCCATGTGCCCCGCGACTATTCCGACTCTAGTTTTGCAGAATATGTGGGGCGGAAATGACCATCTTAATGTGGGGAGGTTATTGATATTCATCTAGAGAAAATGAAAAGGTACGATAAGTATGTTTATGTCAAATCTATCATGTGTTTTAGTTTGGATCATATGCATCAACTTTCACAAAAATATGTTGTTAGGTATATAACCTTTGACCAAGGTGGCTTCCTAACTGTGAAGACAATGCCTTAGACCATCTCGCCTAAGTTGTATGCAACAGGACCTTATTTTCCACAGTAAGAGTTTTCCCTAAAGGCTTAAGAGTGGATTAAAGATTTGCAAAAAGGTACATTAAACTTATTGCACCAACTCTGAAGCTAAGGAATCCAAAAGAAGGATTGGGGGAGTGTGAGACACTCCCCACATGAACTAGTGTACGTAATTATACGGTCAAGGATTCAATAGCAAGTGTGGATGATAATGCAAGAGAGCAATAATAAATATTGTTTTCAAACAAATAAGGAACGCAAGGTTGAATTTGATTTGCGACCTTTCAATCAAATCAATATATAGGACAAATAGTTCACTAATAAACATCATTCCTATGATTGATGTATTAAGGTTAAAACCTAAAAGTCCCCAGTAGAGTTGCCACTCCGTTGCGCCTCATTTTCTAACGGGTCGAAATAGTTCGCAACACCATGTGGTTATGTTCTCTGGTTTATTTGAAAATATGTTTAGAGTCGCCACCTAATTTTAAGGAAAATATTAGGAAACCATTTAAAGAAAAATGTAGACTCTGTTTTAATTTGCAAAACTAGTAAAATTCTAGGTAAGGGTTTTAGTTACTCTAGGGGAAGGTATTAGGCATCCCTCATAGCCTATCCGAAGATATCCTTAACCTTAGCTTAGGAAAAATAACTAGTGATAAATTACTCATTTATTGCCATGCCTTGGGAGGGTATCCTAGACGTAACTGGAACTCAGATACTATTGCTAGTCCCCAAGTGAACCACTTGGCCTCATCATATTCATTCAATCAATCAACTCAAGACAATCAGCGGAAGACTACGAAAAGTAATGGGCGCAACTCATCTAGTCTCAAAATAATAATATCAATAAATAAAACGGCTAGTAAAAAGAGCTAGCTCAACAAGTCTTAACATCAACGTTTGACTCTAGCATATGAAGGCTCTACGACTATCAAGTGGTGCCAATGACAGACCCATGACTACCTCAAAATAAAGGAAAGTTATCAAATCTAACTCTAAAACCAAGATGAAGATAATGTAATGATTCCTCCGAAATAGGGGAGGCCTACCAATCATCTAAACATCTTAGACCCTCAACGATGCACCTGTTGGCGATCCCTAATTCGTATATCTGCATCATGAAATGATGCAGTGTCAAGTGGCATAAGTATGTGGAATTTACGATATGTAAAATAGCCGAATGAAATAGAAACAGGTAGAATAATATGAAACAACTTCAACTCATAAAGATAACCAATCAAACTGTCAAATGCCTTTCTAACGAAAGAATAAAAAGTAGACAAATGATCTATCAACCAACTTAATTCAACTTAATGAGACTCAACTCAACTCAACATCAGAGTACTATCAATGTGAGACCTGCCTAGGAGTTTCTCGAACCTACAACCATCACCTATAAGCCGGTGAGGATACAATAAAATGATGTTATTGCGGCATCCACCCAGTACCTTGTTAAGATGAAAGGGTGTGGCATCTGTGGATCCATAACAACATCAAGTCCTCTTTTGGGACTAAAGGAAACATTCGTTTTTCACGATCCAATCCTCTCTTACGCTGGCTACGTAGTTTTGAGTGCGAGTGGGACTTACTCTAACTCATTTTGAAACTCGATACTCCTCCTAGGACTCAATATGCTCATTAACATCAAACATCAAGATTTCTCATCATTTAGTCTATTCGGGACAAAGAACATCAACTCATCTCATGAACCATCAACTCAACAAATTAGGAACATTCTTTTAAGATTAAGTTCAACCGCTTTAAGACTTTAAGGATATCAATCTCATCAACATCATCATCAACACACTCAATTCAGGATAAAAACCATAACAACAAACACATTTATATCGTCAAGGCTCTAGACTCATCTCCTTAGTTCATTTCATGCATGCTTTCAAAAGTTAACATATAGGGTTTATACAATATCTAATGAAAAGTATTCAATTTAAGAAAACAAGTTTGTAATGATCATCAACATATGAACAAGAATTTAATCAAGATAATAGTTCATGAATCATGTATAGGGACTCAAGGATTCTCAACTATCTATGACCATCTATGGGGCACATGGGAGAATAACCCCATGCTTTTAGTTTAGCCTTACATAACTACAAAATTGATATTACAATCAAAACTTAATGAATACTAGCTTTCTTGGAGAAAATCCTTAATCTTGGTAGTTTTTTTAGAATAGAAGAACTTGGAAAGACATTGTTTGAAGGGCTTCTCATTGATTCTTGAATTATTGACTCAAAATCATTAGAGTTATTGATGAAGAACCCTAATTCTTGATTTAAAAAAGAATAAAGAAATCCTTTCTTGGGATCCTTGAATTCGTTATCTTGAAATCCTAGGTTATGATTTAAGACCCTATTAGAGATTCATGAATGGATAAAAAATATAGATTGGGTATCTTCGAATTTATGAACAATAACTGACCACGATGATGAATCTTTAATGTTAATCCTAACTTGATGACTTTCTTGATGATTCTTGAGCATTTATGTTTAGGACTAAAGGAGAATTAAATTGACGTTTTATGCATTTTGTAAACTTAAATAGACCATCAAAGGTTTAAGAGCGAAAGTACCCACAAAATGAAAAGAGAAAAATGTCATTAGCTTATCCAGTAAGGGTTCGCATTAGGTCCACGACACGGAGCTATCGCCAACCTTCAGATAGCTCTGTACTTTTTCACTAAAATGGTCAAAACTCTTTAGTCCGAACTCCAATCAAGCAGAAATTACATGCTTAGGAAACCTAATTCAAATATCTTTTATTTGATATATTATGAGTCACCTAACTCATTATACTTTAGGATATATAGTCATTTGAATTTGACCCTTCTATCAACTTATACGAAAACTTTGTCGGTAGAAGTTCCTTTGGACTTAACTTGGTGTAAAAGATCCCTTATGACTCTAAATCACACCTAATATATTTTAAATACTTAGGAATTGATCCTAGCATGTATATACAACCTACAAGTCATTGGTCCACCGAACATTTATAAAATCTTACATTGAAATTCAAAGGATTAAAAAGTTTTTTAGCTTAACTTTGTACTAGAGGGTTCGTGGGACCTTAGATCATCTCTAATTCTATTTTCATACTAAGAAATTGAATTTAACACCTATACTCAATTAGTAATCATAAATTAAAATCCTATATCATATGAAGGATGACTCGGTATTAGCTTAAAAAAAATTAAGGTGTTACATTTATTTTCTAAAAATTAGTGGTAAGAAAAATCTTGATTAATTTGAGTTGAAAAAGGAATAAAATACAAGGTATGTCATACACATAGTCTATAATATCCATGAAAGGTTTAATAATAATTATTTTTTATGCAATAAAAATAAATAACCAATATACCAATTAGATAAACTTGAAATATGTGAGAATTTATATATTAGAAAATTATAGACTTATGCTTAAAATAATATATAATGAATGAACCTATAAAAATTTATCGTAAGCAATTCATAAGAATATTAGGTGCAAAAATTTTATATTTTATTTGTATGCGTAAAAATAGAAAAGTAACTAAATAAATGAGATAATAGATGGGATGTAAATATATAGACATATATATGTCACTTGTGGTATTGTCACGACCCAAGTCTAGGATGTAGACGTGACACAGCGAATGAAAAGTCCGAAGACAACTCAAACAAGCCTCTTGATTGTAACATGCACACATCCTTGGTTGCGAAAGCAAAATCACACAACAATAAGAATCAACTAATAAAAGGGTGAAAACGGGACTAAGGGAAGTCTTTAATAATCATAAAAGCATAAGAGTCAAGCTTATAGCATATACCAATATAGTATCCAACAACACCTCTACTTTAGAATAGAGTGGGGGCCAAGACACTCCCTGGGCTCACCCTCATAATAATAATAAGTATTCAACATAAGGAGTCTCAGCATAACAAGAAATAAGTACATATTATCATCGAAATTAAGGACACACCAAAGCTTTCTCCGAGAACTAAACTAGCAACGTGGAGGAGAATGATCAAAAGGAGCTCTGGTTCCTACATGGTGATATCATATAGGCATAGAGTATGCATTAATACGTTTGAATTTACTAAGTATGCGGGAGGCAATGCAACAAAAACATAAGCCAATTTATATTCAAAATGCATAATCATAATCAATAGATATATAATCTCAATATGACATGCATGATCAATGCTTATAACAAATGGGTTTTGGAAGAGACCGCAATCAACATAGACTAAGAAGCTATCCTTGAAGTTGATCCATAAGGTCATCTATCCTTGGTAGAGGATACTTGTTCTTTATCATGACCCTATTAAGTTGCCGGTAATCAATGAACTTTCTAAGGGAACCATCCTTTTTCTTCACAAACAACATTGGTGTACCCGAAGGTGACTTTATAGGCCTTATGAAACCCTTCTCCAATATATCCCTCAATTGATCCTTCAACTCCTTCAGTTCTGCTGGGGCCATACGATAAAGGGGAATTGAAATGAGTTGTTTATCGGGAAAGATGTCCATACCAAAGTCTATTTCCCTTTCAGGAGGAACACCGGGAAGTTTATCGGGGAAGACATCAAGAAACTCATTGACCACCGAAACCGACTCAATAGGAAGGACTTTAGACTCCATATCCCTAACCCTCACAAGATGATAAATACAACCCTTAGAAATGAATTTTTGGGCTTTAAGACAAGAAATGAACCTACCCTTGACTACCACATTACAACATTCCCACTCAAGGGCGGGCTCATTGGGGAATTGGAATCTCACTTTATGGGTCCTACAATCAATGGAAGCTTAATATGCATGTAACCAGTCTATCCCAAGAATGATATCAAAATCCACCATGTCGAACTCAATAAATTTACAAGGAAATACTTTATGTAATATTAACATGAAACAATTTCTATACACTCTTTTAGCAACAATGGACTCACCAACTGGGGTAGACACTTTATGAGGTTCACACAACAATTAAGGACTCACACAAAGCTTTTTGGCAACAAAAAGAGTAATAATAGAAAGAGTGGCACCCTGATCTATTAATGCATACACGTATAATTAAAAACCATTAACATACCGATAACAACATTGGGTACCTCATCCACTTCTTCCCTTCCTTGGAGAGCATAGGACCTATTTTGCCTTGGATCAGCCCTTTGTTGGCATCCCTTTGCCATTTCACCCACATTATCACCTTAGCCTTGAGGACGACCATCTCTACCTTTGTTTTGAGCGTGAGGACAATCAACAACTTTGTGACCCATTTCTCCACAACCAAAGCAAGAATTAGAATTCTTCAAACATGGACCACTATGGTTTCTCACACACCTTTGGAATTTTAGATTTATCACACCATTGCCACCTTGGAACCTTGGATTTGACACCCTATCATTAGCCAAATTCATTTTAGGAGCATTGGAGGACCCTTGGCCTTTGAACATGTGGCCTTGATGAAACTGGCCACCCTTAGAACCTTAGAAGCCACCCTCGCATCGAGCTCTCTTGGACTCTCCACTTCTTCTCTTTATAATCTTCTCCCCCTCTAGTATGACACTCTTCATTTACTAACTCGGACACTCCCGACACAAACTTGTTCATTCTAGCTCTAGGTAGACTACCAAATGTGGAGCATACTTGGAAAGCTTGTTGAACTTGAGGGCATAGTCTCTCATACTCGTAGTACCTTGCTTGAGGTTCATAAACTCTTTCATCTTTGCCTCTCTTAACTCGATAGGGAAGAACAGGTTGAAGAGGACGGCTTTGAACTCCTCCTAAGAAATAGTTTCATCATTTCCCTTCTCTATCTTCCATTGTGCAAACCAAATTTGAGCCACACCTTTACGTTTGTAGGCCACCAAATCCACCTTTTCCTCTGAATTCACCCTATGATGGATAGCACCTTATATACCTCGGCGATTAACTCTTGCGATCTTCCTCCGCCTTAGACCCATGAAACTCCGGAGGGTTCATCCTTCTGAAGACTCTCACCTTTGAGGCTAGAGTAAGAGCATGAGGAGCTTGGGCTCCTTGGTTATTTGTTTGGTTATAGCATGGGTAAACATTATGATGGCATCCCAGAACTCATCTTGGGATACCCCTCCATCTTGAGGAGCTTGAGGAGTAGGAGGCGCCGGTTGCTCCTCGGGAGTATGAGTTCTCCTTAGTCATCCTCTTTGTATTGCCATGATCTAGAAGATCAAGGAGCATTCGTTAGGGGAAAAACATTATACTTACATATAAAGAACAAAATAGACCGCGAAGAAGTGGAATATTTCCTAAGACGCCTCATAGCCTCCCATTCGTAGCTGTGTTACACACCACAATCATAAATAAGACTGTAATCAACGTAGCGTATTGGGTTTTCAAGGACCATTAACAACCTACTACTCTGATACCAAGCTTTTCATGACCCAAACCTAGTGCCTAGATGTGACACGGTGAATGAGAAGTCCAAAGACAACCCAAACAAGCCTCTTGATTGTAACCTGCACACATCCTTGGTTGCAGAAGCAAAATCAAACAATAATAAGAGTCAATTAATATAAAGGGGATAATGGGACTAAGGGAAGTCATTGATAATCATAAAAGCATAAAAAGAGTCAAGCTCATAGTATATACAAACATAGTATCCAACAACAACTCTACTTTTGAATAGAGCGGGGGCCACGACACTCTCCGTGCTCACCCTCATAATAATAATAATTATTCAACATAAGAATGAGTCTCAACATAAGATGAAATAAGTAGATATTGTCCTCGGAATTGAAGACTCACCAAAGATTTCTCCGAGACCGAACTAGCCACGTGGAGATTGATGATCAAAAGAAGCTCCAGTTTCTACATGGTGATATCATGTAGACATAGAGTATATATTAGTATATTTCAATGTACTAAGTATACGGGATGCAATGCAATAAAGACATAAGTCAATTTATCTTCAAAATGCGTAATCACATTAATGGATATATAATCTCAATATGACATGCATGATCAATGCTTCTAATAAAACATGGTTGTAAAACATTGGACTTTCATAAAATACCATATAGGTGTGGAATAGACCTCAACCGATATAAACCAAGCAGCTACAACTTGGAATACGAGGCATGACTCCCCTTCAGCGCAGGTGGCTGGGCATGACACCCCCCAGCTAGTGACTGAGCATGACACCCCCTGGCGAAGTGTTGTCTACTTGCCAAAGCAAATAAAACATGATAAATCATGATAATGTGCACTAGATAGATCCACTAGTGTAACAAGGGTAAATATATAATCCTAAGCATGAATTTTCAACCCATTTACGTTGTTCATCTTAAGAACTAGGGCAAAGGAGAAAAGAGGAGCTAGGGTTCAAGAGATTCGGGGATAATCTTTGTTGTTTGATTTTTCTATCTTTGATCTAGGTATGTAAGGCCCTCCAAAAGTTATTCCACTATTATTTTAGTATCCTTAACTACTAGTTTCTACCCAAGATCATAATTATGAGTTGAGATCAATGTTTCCTCCTTAACTACTAGTTTCTACTCAAAATATTTTTCATGCATGTTTTCTTGATATGGAACATGATTCCTTCTTATTTATTATTGAATTAAGATATTGAGACAAGATTTGCAACTATGGTTGAAATTATGAGAACCCTATATCTGTCTTATGAAAAGTTATAAAGTTTATAGTTTGAGTTAAGTCTAAGAAGTATTTAAATTTTTGTATTTGCAGGATAGATAAGTAATGCATTGATATTTTTGAGATAGTTGTAATGATAACATTTCAGTCAAAGAAAAGAGTAAAGATGAGAAAAGTTAAGTAAAGCTAAATTGGGCTAAGTCCAAAAAGATTAACAAGGTATTTTGAGAAGTCTTATGCTTGAAGTTATGGGAATTGTAAAAGTTATTTTGGGAGTAGTATTGAGAAGCGCTATGAGTGAGACTAATAACAACTTAAACTCGTAAATTATGTAGCCATCGCAGGATTGGATTGTACTAGAAGACAATTCCTCGCTTGCCACTGACAAGGCGCTATTTTGGGATGGATCCACTCCCCTAGTTTTCGTTCCTTACCTCGGCAAAGTATGGGATGGCTCTGATAACGCGGGAAATACGTTGTATCATCATGAAGCTCATAGGGATGGTTGTCGATTAGAGAAACTCCCCAAGAAATAAAGTTGATTATTTTACACCCTGATATTTATTATTTCTGTATCAAAGTATTTCTTTTTATTATGTTACATATTTAATTGAGTTGATCTATTTACAGATCTAAGAATTTAAGTACCATATTTTTATATATTTGGTAATTGTGCTCATTAATTTACTACAGTAATTATTTCTTTATATTGAGTTGCACTCTTAAACATGTTTAAAGCATATGTTTTACTTTCATGACATACTTTTATTAATAGTTCTATCTCAACGTTTAGTTTTAAAGTGAGTATCGTATCCTTACTACTTTTTGGCCAACTAACATATCGTACATTTCACGTATTGATGCCTTTGGCGCTGTATAGTTTTGTGATACAGCTTTTGGTATTCGTGTTAGCAGATATTCAGTGAGACAGTCCCCATCAGCAGTCGGCGAGGCCTATTTGCATCCAGAAGAACTCTGGAGCCTGTATTTCCTTATATTTATTTTAGTTGATGTACTCATAAGCCTACTTCGGTGTTTTGTTCAGTGTCAATACTTTAAAAGCTTCATAGACTAGAAAGATATTGTTCAAGTTATTTCTCTGAAATTGTTTTAAAGATTTTGGATTAAGTTGTATATATTACTATTGTATCTTTAAGTTCATTAATTTTGAGCTCATTCTAGTTCATTACCGTATTAATGTCTTCTGCTAAGTAAGCTAGCCATGCCAAGTGGTTTGCTAGGGACCAAAAATGGTTTTCGAGTGCCAGCTACATCCAGGGTGTAGGCTCGGGGCGTGACAAACTTGGTATTAGAGCATCGAGTTAAAGTGTCCTAGGGTATCTATGAAGACATTTCTAGTAGCGCCTTGTTTATGGGTGTGTTGTGCACCTCAGTTCATGAGCAGAAGGCTATACAACATTGGGAAAAGTTTCCCTTCTTTCATACTCTGATTTGTGCGATAGAGTTAAACTCTATGGAAAGATCTCTTCTAATTCATGCGTTATGAGTTTACACAATTGCGATCATACTTCAAAGCAGTGCTGTTGAAGGAAAGAACGAGATAGTGAGAGGGATAGCTGATTGAGGATTATAGTTAAAGTTATATATCTTTAGGTATGTGATGGGGTGATGAGTCGATTTTCATAAGTTTGATGAAAGACTCGTAAGTGTCCCATGATTTTCATGATGAGGTATAGAGGAAGAGTTATTTAGAACATGGTAAAGTGTGCTTAAACCAGAAGGAAGTTTATGTTGATGTGTTATAGTATTCACACTATGGAGGGTG
>JAABOM020034550.1:0-17073 GCA_011800125.2 Solanum clarkiae
AGAATTGATGCAATTTTGACCAAACCATAACATGATTCATTTACATAGCATTAGTACATGTAAAATGTGGGGTGTTATAGTACCCTTCGAAAGCCTTACTCAATCCATATTTCCATAAAAGAGCGGTGTATCTTTTACTCAAATAAGTAGCATCTGTCGCATTAGAAGGGATTGGAATTCTATCGCTTAGATATTTAGCAAAAGCTGCTACAAAAACTCCACAATCTATGCATTTTTAAAGAATCAAAAAAAGATAGAGTAAAATAATTAGAGAATGAGCAGTCAAAATTATAAATAGAGAATGAGTAGTCTACGTGCAACTGATAAAGAACTTACAAACTGTCACTTTTTTGCTGTGCAATTTCTTTTACAAACTCGATTCTAAAAGGATGTTTTGGACCAATGATATCACCTGTTGACTTGTCCTTGTATGCATCAAGTGTCTCCCAGTTTGTAAGATCAGTTTTTTCATACAAAATCACTATCCAAAAGGTACTTTGGCAGCATCAAGGCAATTTTTTCAATCTCAGATGATGGTTTTCTTCGCCTTGATCTAAGAGAAGAGTCATAGACACGTATCAATCTTTCCTTCAACACTACTACTGCTAGCACCCAATGAAAATCAGCACTACAGTTCACCGGGATATACATGTTTTGCCATATAAATATGTGTGTGACTATATTTTTAGTCTTATTTTATACTTCAAACTTGAATGATAGACAAAATATAGTATGTATGATCTACTGCATAACCTACCCTATCAAAAAGATAAGTATGTGCTGATTATATGTATTTGAGAAAGTAACTTTTGTAAATTTTAAGTATCAATAAATAAAATCCTACCCACTTTGTGACCTGATTTGAGGTATCAAACCGCAACAATTTAGTTGTACTCTTTTTAATTTTTAAAAAAATTCAATATTGTGACTTAATATGAGGTTTCAACCCATTGGTTGTCTTCATAACTATGTTGTGGAAGAATCTACGATCTACCAAAAGATGAAATTGATACTCAATTGAAAAATCAAACTACTAAAAAAAGGAACAAAATCAACAATTTTGTGTTAGAACGACTAACCTTGGCTAATGAAGGGCTGGCAATTGCGGTTTGTGGTTTCTTTTAGTCGATTTTTTAATTTTGTTTTTGCATGTCATACCCGACCTGATGATTTGGAACTCGATGCATCGTCACTGCCGGCTAAGAGGAGTCATACCAAGACTAAACGATGGTAACTCCGTTAAAATGGCCTATTTGATTCAATAACAATGAAAAGTTTTTGAAGAATCTCATTCAAAGAAGGAGAGAAAGAAGTTGACAGTACTTCATAAAGAGAGGGAAGAGAAAATAATTTTTTTAATTGGTAATAAATTTAAAATGTGAGTAATTAATGGTAACTGACTTTAATTAATGGTAGGTAATATTAAAGATTTTGATAAATAAAGTTGTGAAGTTTTGTAATTTATAGTTAATGTTTTTGTTGTTATTGTTTATATTTGTTTATTACCTTTTCTTAATTTTTTTTAATGATTGTTTCACTTCTTTTGTGACAAAAGAAATATTTATGTTATTTTATTTTTTTATTTATTAAGGTGGAAATGCATGATAGACAATAGATATCGACATTGACACATTGCATAATTGTTTCTATAGTATTGATGTATGATTATACATCATTTAGATAAATATCAACACATTACATACCTATTTATACAATACTAGTTATACACTATATAATTATTTGTACACCATATAAACTTATTTTACACTATTTATGCAATATTGATATATAAAAAAGTTTTTTTAGAGTACTTTTTTTTAGTTAAAACATGCAAAAACAACCAAAAAAAAGTTTAAAAGAGAATAAATTTTTAAAATGACGAATATTAGATATGTTATTATGGGTCTTAGCGGTAGATAGTGAGTTACAGGTTTTAATACTAGATTTGTTGCAACTTATAGCATTTTTATTAAAATTAAAATTAAAAATTTGAATTACGAAAATGAGAAAATCTATAAAAAAAAAAAATTAATACCTAGATTTAGATTCCTATTAAATTGGGATTGTGTTAATTGCCATATATTTGAATTCCTAAATAATTATCCAATCAGTTACAAATTGTTACCTATAAGATCTTTAGTTCCCTTTTTAGCTCCTTATTTTACTCTAATTATATATTAAGTTTGTTATTTATATATACTGAAATTAATTCAATTTATTTTTTTCAGCATTTTGTTGTTTCTCCATTTACTTTTTTTCCCTGTGCAAATTTGTTTCTTTTGTGTTTCAATGGAGATAGATAGTATGTTTTTGATTTTAATATAATATGGCAGGAGATGTGACGTTTCAGCTTAGCAATTGTTGTTTTCGTTGGAGTTTTTAGTATGAAATATGTTTTTTAATTTGAATTGTTACTCCACATTATAATTTTTGGATTTTATATTTTAAATGAAATTGTGTATAGTGTTTTTATGTTTCGATCATAATAGGGAGATATGTCGATTCTCAGATGAAGTGAATTATCTATAATTCATGGACTCTATATGGTGATCTTGTTAAGACGATTGCTTTGGAATTATGTGTTGATACTAATGTTGATGAAATAAAGATTAAATATAGTATCAGTGATAGATGTTCGCCAATGTGCATACGCAATGATGCTAGTGTTCGTGTGTATTTGGATCAAAAGCAAATTCGTGTTGATTTCTTCATCCAACATTCCTTTTGTATAGCTTTGAAGAGCATTGATACATCTGGAAATGTGGAGTGTGAAACGATTGTCCAAAATATTGATGGTTCGATCGAAGCAACATGTAAATAGCAATTATTCACTATTTCCAAGCTCGTAAATAGATTGTATGCAATTGATTTATAATTGATTATGTAAATTTGGAGTTGTTTTTTGGATTAAAAGTAGAGTGTGTATTTATTTTCTTATTGTATTGTGACATCTCCGTGAAAAGATGAAAATACCCCTAGAATTTACCTTGCGCGTAACGTGTCTTTCCATGCTCCGATTCCAAACCGAGACCGAATTTGCGACCAGTACGAAAAACTGAGTCTGAAAATGATTTTGACTTGACTTTAACATGAAAAATGCAAATTAATTTTTTCCAAGAAAATAAAAAATAGTGAGGTTTTCTCGCCCCTTCCGCGACGCGAGAGGACGTGAAACCACACTTATGTTTTTTCGAAAACTTGACGAAATTGAAAAATTCACGAAAAAGTCAGAAATAACACTAGTGCGCGAATCTGGAGCAGTTTTTTCGTTTAATGAGGAGGGATAATTCTGACCTTTCCCACACCCCATATCCTAAACTAATCAGTTTTAAGATCGATTTAAGTCCAAAAATGAATTATTTTACTCATTCCTTCATTCCAGTAAGGAAAACCCTTCTCAGAACTTCAAGCATAGGATCAAGAATGATTAGGGCATTCAGGCAAATCCCTTTAATCTTCCAAGAAGTCATTCCAAGGTATATAAGGCCCTCCAAAAGTTATCCTACATATGTTTTAATATCTTTGGATATGAATTTCTTCCAAGATTCAAGCTTATGAGTTAAGATAAGTTTTTCTCTATTATCAGTGAATCTCATCAAATTATTGTTCATGCATTTTTCCTTGACAAGAGTCATGACTTCTGTTGATTTTATTATTGAATTAAGATATTGAGACAAGATTTTCAATTATGATTATATTTATGAGAATCCTATCACTATATCATGAAAAGGTACTACGTTCATAGTTTTGAGCCGAATTTAAAAAGTACTTTAAGTTTTTTTTTTCATTTACAAAATATCTAAGGAATAAAGATCATGTTGAAATACTTTGAATTGATCTAACTTTCAGCAAAAGAAGAGAGTCAAATTGAGAAAAGTTTAAGAAAAGATAAAGTTAACCTAAGTTCCAAAGAGAAGAAAGTAGTAATTTGAGTAAGAATGGTCTTTTAAGTATGAACATATGATTGGTATTTTTGGGAGTAGTATTGAGCACCAATATGAGTCAGAGTAATAATAACTTGAACTCATAAACTACATAGCCAGCGTAGGATAGGATTGTACCAAGGTATAACTTTTCATTTGCCATTGAGATGGCCCAGTTTTGGGATGAATTCACTCCCCTAGTTCTTCGTCCCCTATCCCGGCAAGGTATGGGATGACTCTGGCAGCGTGAGCAAGACGATGTATCATCATGAAGCTCATAGTGGTAGTTGTCGGTTAGAGAAACTCCCCAAGCTAAGAAACTATGTTTTACTTACCAGTTTTCAGCATGTTATTTTCAGCATACAAATCTTATGATTATTGTTATTTCATTTATGAATGATGATTATTTCTTTTGAGATATACCATGATATCCTGATTAAATATTTTGGCCATCTTACATACCGGACATACCACGTACTGACATCCTTAGGACCTGCATCATTTTATGATGCAGGTACAGGTGACAGAGTTCCTCAACAGCCGCTCCGTTGAGAACCTGACAACTTCAAGTCTTTAGTGAGACCTCTTCTCAGTCCGAGGCTCTTGAGCTTTTTGTGTTACTTTTCAATATTTATTTTTAGTTCTGGCTACTTGGGGCCTGTCTCAGTAGTCCTTTCAGACAATTTTAGTAGAGGTTCCATAGACGGTGTGTTAATATTCTAGTCTCAGTTTGTTCAGTATTGCTTATGTACTTTTACATTTAGCTTATGTAAACAGTTTATGAATTATCTTATTACTTCTATAGCTTCTCCATTGTTGTTTAAGTCTTCCACTGAGTAAGTAGATAGGCCAAGTGGTTCGCTTGGGACCAACAATGGTTTTCGAATGTCGATCACGTATAAGGTGTAGGCTCGAGGCATGACAAACTTGGTATCAGAGCATAAAGTTCAAGATTCCTTTGGAGTCTATGGAACCGTATCTAGTAGAGTCCGTATTATGGTGTGAAGTGAGCCACATCTATAATAGAGAGGCTATGGGACATTAGGAAGTGTCGTCATTATTTGTCATTCTTTGTCTCGTGCTTCAGAGTGTATCTTTGTGAAGACCCTTATAACTCATGCATTCATGCCATGTTTTTCAGATCATACCTCCACGCAGAGCTAACGGACCAGTAAAGTGCAGAGGATGCCCAGCCAGGAGAAATGCAAACTAGCCTGGCCAAATTCCTGAGGAGCCTAGAGATCCAGCTGTATCTGTGGAGCAGCCACAACAAGCAGAATTTCCTATGTTGAGCTTCACCAAACCATTTAGACTCTAGCTTAGGCAGTTACTACTTAGGGATGTCGCCAAGGAGATAGTAGAAATGATCGATCAGATACCGCCAGGGTTAGGGAGTTCCTGAGGATGAACCCACCAGAATTTACAGGGTCCAATATGAAGGAGGATCTTGAAAACTTAATTGAAAAGCTCCAGAAGATGTTTCAGGTGATGCGTATAGGGGATGCTGAGTGGGTTGAGTTGGCTACCTACCAGCTTAAAAGGGTAGCTAGACTCTGGTTTGATTAGTAGAAAGGGAGCAAGGCAGACGGGGCACCAACTATTAGTTGGGCGGTGTTCGAGGAGGCCTTTTTGGGATAATAATTTTCCGAAGAGATGAAGTAGGCTAAGGAAAGGAAATTTCTGAACTTGAAGCAAGAAAATATGAGTGTACAGGAGTACAGCCTCAATTTTACTCAACTGTCTCATTATGCTCCAGCTATGGTGGAAGACATGCATACTAGGATGGATCTCTTCGTATCCGGGCTCTCTCGAATGACTAAGAGAGAGGGAAGGAATGCGATGTTGACCAGGGATATGGATATAGCTCATTTAACGACATATGCTCAATAGGTAGTAGAGGATAAGATGCAGGATGGGGAGGATTTCAGGAGCAAGAGGGCCAAGACATCAGGCCAAGAGTCAGGTAAGAGAGGGATTAGAGGTGGAAGTCACTCATCTTTTCAGCCTAAGATAGCCGGACCAGCACCTTCATCTGCTAGTGCACCTGCACCAAGGGTCAGGAATAAGCAGGTATCACAGCACCGCACGTTCTTGGGAAGCCAATCATAGGGTAGTGTAGCTCAAGGAGCGAACCGTTATCCTACTTGTGGTAAGTGTAGTAGGTCTCATCCCGGAGAGTGCCTTATAGGCACAAACGGTTGCTTCAAATGTGGTTAGGTGGGCCACTTCTTGAAGGATTGCCCTATGGGGAAGCCGAATATGAGAGATAACAGATCACAGACAGTTTCTTCAGCACCGCAGGTTAAGCCACCTCACAGAGGCACTATAGCAGGAACAAGCGAGGGTACAAGATGCTTGTATGCCATGGGCACTAGACTGGAGCAGGAGAACTCGGCAGATATGGTTACGAGTATGCTCAAAATCTTTACATATTATGTCCATGCATTATTAGACCCAGGAGCCACATTATCTTTTGTAACCCCATATATAGCTGTGAAGTTTGGGGTTAATCCAGAATGCCTTCTTGAGCCTTTCAGTGTTTCTACTCCTACTGGAGAGTCTATTTTAGCCTAAAGAATTTGTAGGGGCTATCCAATCTCAGTTCATCATAAGACTATTGTAGCTGATTTGGTGGAGTTGGACATGGATTGGCTTCATGCTGGGTATGCCTCCATAGATTACAGAACCAGAGTAGTCAAGTTTCATTTTCCTAATGAACCAATCTTAAAGTAAAGGGGTAGCTCAGTTTTTCCTAAGGGTCAGTTTGTCTTCTACCTCAAAGCCAAAAATTTAATCTCTGAAGGTGTATATATCATCTAGTCAGAGTTCAGGATTCTCGTGCTGAGGCACCATCTCTTCAGTTTGTCCCCGCTGTGAATGAGTTCCCAGAAGTCTTTCTTGAGGATCTTCCCGGAGTCCCTCCTGACAGGGAGATAGACTTTGGGATAGGGACTCTTCCAGATACTCAGCCTATATCCATCCCTCCATATCGTATGGCTCCTCCAGAGCTAAAGGAGTTAAAGTTATAGTTGAAAGATCTCTTAGATAAGGGTTTCATTAGACCAAGCATATCACCTTGGGGTGCTCCAATTCTCTTCGCACGTAAAAAGGATGGTTCTCTATGAATGCGCATAGATTACCATCAGATGAACAAGGTCACCATTAAGAACAAGTATCCTCTTCCTAGAATCAATGAATTATTCGACCAACTTCAGGGTGCTACCTGTTTTTCCAAGATAGATCTCAGATTTGGGTATCATCAACTTAAAGTTAAAGAGAAAGAGAGACATTCCTAAGACAGATTTCAGAGCCCACTATGGTCATTATGAGCTTTTAGTCATGTCCTTTGGGATGACAAATGCACTAGCAGCTTTCATGGATCCTATGAATAGGGTGTTGAGGCCGTACCTAGATATGTTCGTTATTGTGTTCATAGATGATATCCTAATCTATTCCCATAATAAGGAGGAGCAGGAAAACTATCTTAGAGTCATCCTTTAGACCTTTAAGGACCAACAACTATATGCTAAATTTTCAAAGTGTGAGTTCTGGTTGGCATCTGTGGCATTTCTGGGGCACATTGTGTCTAGTGAGGGTATCCAAGTTGATTTTCAAAAGATTGAGGCAATAAAGAATTGGCTAAGATCCACAAATCCCACAGAGATAAGGAGTTTATTGGGCTTGGTAGGGTACTATAGATGGTTTGTAGAGGGGTTTTCTTCTATTTTAGTGACTTAGAAGAAGACTAAATTCGAATGGTCAGAAGCTTCTGAGAAGAGTTTCCAAGAGTTGCAGACTAGGCTGACCATAGCCCAGTCTTATCCCTACCAGATGGAGTTGATGATTTCATGCTTTATTGTGATGCTTCCAGAGTTGGCTTGGGTTTTGTATTAATGCAGAGAGGCAAGGTGATACCATATGCCTCTAGACAACTTAAGATTCATGAAAATAATTACCCAACCCATGATCTTGAGCTTGCGGCAGTGGTGTTTGCTCTAAAGATCTAGAAATACTATGAATATGGTAGGCACGTGGATGTATTCACGGACCACAAGAGCTTGCAGTATGTGTTTGGCCAGAAGGATCTGAATTTGAGACAGAGGAGGTGGTTGGAGCTACTGAAAGACTATGATATGAGTATTCTCTATCATCCAGGTAAAGCTAATATAGTTGCTGATGCTCTTAACAGGGTGACCATGGGGAGCACAGCCTATGTGGAGGATGAAAAGAAAGAGTTAGCTAAGGAGGTTCACAAACTAGCCCGTTTAGGGGTGTAGATTAAACATTCTGATGAATGTGGGGCCATAGTCAGAAATGGGTTAGAGTCATCCTTGGTGATAGAAGTGACAGAAAAGCAAGACAGGGATCCCATCCTCCTCTAATTGCAGGAAGATGTTCAGAAGCAGAAAGTATTAGTGTTCTCAAAATGGGGAGATGTTGTCCTGAGATACTAAGGCAGGTTGTGTATGCCAAATATTGGCGGCCTTAGAGATAGGATCTTGGCTAAGGCTCATAATGTCATATACTCTATCCACCCTGGTGCAACAAAGATGTATAAATACTTGTGAGAAGTCTATTGGTGGGGTGGTATGAAGAAGAAAATTGCAGAGTTCGTGTCTAGATGCCCAAATTTCCAACAAGTTAAGGTTGAGCACCAAAGGCCTTATGGTGTAGCCCAGAATACAGAGATTCCGGAATGGAAGTAGGAGATTATTAATATAGACTTCGTAACAGGCTTACCCCGATCCTGTAAATAGCATCATTCAATATGGGTCATAGTTGATAAAATGACCAAGTCAGCTCACTTCCTACCTGTCAAGACGACTGATACAACTGAGGATTATGCTAGACTTTATCTTAAGGAGATTGTTAGGTTGCACGGGGTTCCTATATCTATTATTTCAGACAGAGGAGCTCAATTTATAGCATAGTTTTGAAAGTCCTTTCAGAAGGGGCTTGGTACGAAGGTAAATCTTAGCACAACTTTCCATCCAAAGACAGATGGGCAAGCAGAGAGAACTATACAGATCCCAGAGGATATCCTTTGATTTAGTTCTCTGATAATAATAGCTTTCAGGCTAGCATACTGATGGCACCATATGAGACTCTTTATGGGAGAAGGTGTAGATCACCCATAGGGTGGTTTGAAGTTGGTGAGGCAGGATTGATAGGACCTGATCTAGTCCATCAGGCTATGGAAAAAGTGAAGGTTATCTAGGAGAGGCTCATGACTACTCAGAGTCAATAAAAGTCTTACACAGATGTTAGAAGAAGAGACTTGGAGTTTGAGGTAGACGATTAGGTGTACTTGAAGATATCTCCAATGAAGGAGTTATGAGATTCGGAAAGAAAGAGAAGCTCAGCCTAAGATATACTGGCCCTTATCAGATCCTGAGAAGAGTGGGTAGTGCGGCATACGAGTTAGAGTTACCAACAGAATTAAGTGTTATACACCTAGTATTTCATATTTCCATGCTTAAGAAGTGCTTAGCAGATCCCTCTCTAGTGATCCCGGTTGAAAGTGTGGGGATTAAGGACAATTTGTCATATGAAGAGATTCCAGTGCAAATATTAGACTTGTAAGTTCGTAAATTAAGGACCAAAGAGATTGCTTCGGTGAAGGTTTTATGGAGAAACCAATTCGTAAAAGAAGCCACATGGGAAGCAAAAGAGGACATAAAGGCCAATATCCACAGTTATTCGTCGGCCTAAACGAGGACCTTGAAGGTAAATTTACATACTTAAGACTTGTGTTAGTTTAAAGTGTGGTAATCTTGTTGTCTTGAGCCAAATTCTTTGTACCTTTATCATTCGAGGACGAATGATCCCAATGGGGAGATATTGTGACACTCCTGTGAAAAGACAAAAATACTCCTAGAATTACCTTGTGCGTAAGTGTCTTCCTATGCTTCGATTGCAAATCCGAGATCGGATTTGCGATCAGTGCAAAAAATTGAGTCAAAAAATGGTCTCGACTCGATTTTAATGTGAAAAAATATGAATTAATTTTTTCCAAGAAAATCAAAAACAGTGAGGTTTCCGCGCCCCTTTCACGACGCGGAGAGGATGCGGAACCACACTTGTGTTTTTTCAAAAATTTGACGAAACTGGAAAATTTGTGAAAAAGTGAGAAATAACATTAGTGCGTGTCGCGAACTAGTGTAAATCTGGAGCAGTCTTTTTTGTTAAATGGGGAGGGGTAATTTCAACCTTTTCCACACCCATATCCTAAACTAATCAGTTTTAACATCAATTTAAGTCCAAAAATGAATTATTTTACTCATTCATTCGTTCAAGTAAGGAAAACCCTTCCCAGAACTTCAAGCATAGGATCAAGAACTATTAGGGCATTCAAGAAACTTCTTTCAATCTTCCAAGAAGTCATTCCAAGGTATGTAAGGCCCTCTAAAAGTTATCCTACATATATTTTAGTATATTTGGATATGAAATTTTTCCAACATTCAAGCTTGTGAGTTAAGATAAGTTTTTCTTCATTATCAGTGAATTTCATCAAATTAGAGTTCATGTATTTTTCCTTGATAAGAATCATGACTTCTGTTGATTTTATTATTGAATTAAGATATTGAGACAAGATTTTCAGTTATGGTTATATTTATGTGAATCCTATCACTATATCATGAAAAACTACTATGTTCATAGTTTTGAGCTGAGTTTAAGAAGTATTTTAAGTTTTTTTTTTTTTTGCATTTACAAAATATCTGAGGAATAAAGATCATGTTGAAATACTTTGCATTGATCCAACTTTCAGTAAAAGAAGAGAGTCAAGTTGAGAAAAGTTTAAGAAAAGCTAAAGTTATGCTAAGTTCCAAAGAGATGAAAGTAGTAATTTGAGTAAGAATAGTCTTTTAAGTATGAGCATATGATTGATAATTTTTGGAGTAATATTGAGCACCAATATGAGTGAGAGTAATAATAACTTGAACTCATAAACTACGTAGCTAGCGTAGGATAGGATTGTACCAAGGTACAACTTTTCATTTGCCACTGAGATGGCCAAGTTTTGGGATGGATCCACTCCCCTAGTTCTTCGTCCCCTACCCCGACAAGGTATGGGATGGCTCTGACAGCGTGGAAAAGACACTGTATCACCACGAAGCTCATAGTGGTAGTTGTCGATTATAGAAACTCCCCAAGTTAAGAAACTATGTTTTACTTACCAATTTTCAGCATGTTATTTTCAAAGATACAAGTCTTATGATTATTGTCATTTCATTTATGAATGACGATTATGTCTTTTGAGATATACTATGATATCCTGATTAAATATTTTGGCCATCTTACATACTCGTATATACCGCGTACTGATGTCCTTAAGACCTGTATTATTTTATGATGCAGATGCAGGTGACAGAGTTCCTCGGTAGCCGCTCCGTTGAGAACCTGATAACTTTCAGTCTTTGGTGAGGCCTCTTCTCAGTCCGAGACTCTAGAGTTGTTTATGTTGCTTTTCAGTATTTATTTTTAGTTCTGGCTACTTGGGGCTTATCTCAGTAGTCCTTTCAGACAATTTTAGTAGAGGTTCCACAGACCATGTGTTAGTATTCTAGTCTCAGTTTGTTCAGTATTGCTTATGCACTTTTACATTCAGCTTATGTAAACAGTTTATGAATTATCTTATCGCTTCTATAGCTTCTTCACTGTTATTTAAGTCTTTCGCTGAGTAAGTAGCCAGGCTAAGTGGTTCGCTTGGGACCAATAATGATTTTCGAGTACCGGCCACGTCTAGGGTGTAGGTTCGGGGAGTGACATGTGTGAAATTGATATTGATTATACACTTAAAATATTTAGAGTGTAATCAGTATGTGCATTTATTAAGTATATGCATTTGATATATAATATGTATATAATTGGACATAATATTTTATATATGAAAATGATCTATGGTTAATTTGGGTATGCATACGCAATGTAATTATATTCTCATCAAATTATATGCTAATGATATATAAATAATAATATAAATTTGATGTGATTTTGGTATATAATTAGGGTGTCTGGTTTTTTTTAATTTTGTATGATTAACATATGTTATTTATACAATTGGATTACGTATGTGAATTATATAATCTACTGTATATTGCTTATCCATACTCAGATTTTTTTAATTTTTGGCATAAAAGTGATATATAATTAGAGTATGTGAGTCATCAAATTTATAATGTTTTGTATTAATTGTAGTTTAATGATATTGTATGCAATTGATATATAATGGTTGTATGTATTGGTGTATTTATAAAGTGTGTGTGATTATATTTATATTGTATGACATTGATGTAAATTAGGTATGCAATTGGTTATGAAAATGATATTTATGTGTAATTGTGGTGTATGCAATTACTTAATGACTAAATATATTTAATATGCAATTATGATTATGTATATAAATTGTATTTGATATTTTTCTTATAAATTTGAGGTGTTGATTTAATTGTATAATCTGTATATCCATTTGCTATATGATTGTGATGTATAGATAATTTGTGTACAAATCTGTCTTTCGGTAAATGTACACTGTCAACAACTTATTGTGTATATATACACAATATATAGTGCATTTACATAGAAAAAAACTGAAATCGTTAGTGTCACATACTAGATATATCATTCAAAAAAAGTATTAAACTGGTTATGCAAAAGTGTATCCAACATATTGGTCCGTTCTTTTCTTGTTCACCAAGATAATTAGAAAAAAAATATATAAAAGAATCTACGATGAAGATTTATTCGTTGTTTCAAGATTCAACAAAAAAATAATAAATAAGAACAACATGCATTCCTTCATTTTACTTGCACCTGGTGTTTCCTTGGTTTCGAGGCAACATATTTAGAGGTGTCGGGGTGTAACACCCCGTGAAATTTTATCGAAACACCCCTAAAATATATCATGCACGTAATGCATCTTCCAAAGCTCTGATGGAAAATCCGAGATCGAATTTTTGATCAACGTGAAAAATTGAGTCAGAAAATGATCTCGACCTGATATAAAGCAACCGAGTCAAAAATTTATTTTCTCAAAAAGTAGCAGAAATAATAAGGTCTCCGCGCCTATGGCACGACATGCCTGGGACGCAGAAACACACATAACGTTTTTTTTTTATTTCGTAAACTTTCGACATAAATTGGAATTTGCGAAAAATGGAAAATTTGTATAGGTGCATGATGTGCACCTATATAAAAACAAATTGTTTTTCTCGTTAACTAAGGAGGGTATTCCTGACTTTTTCCAACCCATCTTTAATACCCAAAATGTACTCCTAAGCTTAAATGCATACAGAAGGATTTTAAAACCCCATTTATTCCTAAGTCTAAACTACGTTCTGAGAGAAGGAGAAGAAGAAGAGAGGAGGGTTTCGAGTCCAGGGCCAAATTCGTGAAGAAAGTTGAGGATTCTTCAATCCCAGGTATGTAAAGGCTACCCAAAAGCATGAAATTGTTCTTCCATATGCCTCTAATGTAAAGTTAGGATGTAAATTAATACTTTAGAGTTTTGAGTAGTGATTTCTTGAAAATTTCTTAAATATTATCTTTAATTCTTGAATCTTATCTTTAAACTATATTTTATATCTTAAATTGATGGTCATCATGTTTAAAGTTTACTATACACTTGTATTATTATGTGATTATGATTTGATCTTATTAAATTCTCTCTTTAAAGGCTCGAATAATGAACTTAAGGAGATGTCTAAAGCCTTGATTGTCTGAATGTGATGTTCACTCGGTCTGGATCCTGAGGTGAGTGTATTAATAACTGTAATAGTTGGAAATAACATTGATAGAGTTGAATAAGTATTTATTCTTAACTTGAAAGGATAGTCTTGCCCTTTGAGTTGATAAATGATGAGATAAGGTGAGTGTTCTTGCTTGTAGGGGTTAAGTGATGGAAGTTTTTGATGAATTAATAGACTTATGAGCATATTGAGTCCTGGGAGGAGTATTGAGCACCAAAAATGAGTAATAGTGAGTCCCTCTCACACTAATTAACTACGTGGCCAGCATAAAAGAGGATTGGACCGTGAGAACAGATATTTTCTTAGTCCTAAAAGAGGACTTACTATTATCATAAACCCCTGATGTACTCCCTTTCACCCCGGCAAGGTACTGGGCGGATGTCACAATGACATCGCTTCATTGTACCATCACCGGCTTATAGGTGATGGGTGTAGGTCCAAGAAACTCCCATATAGGTTTCGTGATGATAGGAGTCCGATGTGATGTGCTTGTTTGATGTTTTGATAGATAGTGAGGTGATAGAGTCCTGTCCTTTACTCTGAGGTGAGGATGAGTGATTGCTATATTGTTCCATTTACTTTAGCCCATTTTACATACAATATATTCCACGTACTAATATCCCTTTGGCACTGCATTATTTTATGATGCAGATTGTGGAGACAGAGGACTTTAGCAGCCCAATCATTGAGGATAAGAGCTTTCCGGATTCCTGATAGTAGTGAATCCTTGCCTGCATTCGAAGGATGTTTACTTTCTTTATCTTGATAGATTTTTACTTGATTTTTAGTAGCCATGACTTGTCATGGTATCGTCTCAGATAGTAGTATAGAGGCTTCATAGATATAGATGTTGATGGTTGATGTCGGGTGTTCTTTCCCTCTTCTTTCTTTACATTGAGACTTTCTTTTGATATCTTATTTCATCTATGATAGATTGAGTTGATAACTTGAGCCCATAGATACACTATTATTATTATTATTATACTATTTTATTTCGCTATTGAATTGATTGAACAAAGGCAATAAGACTAGGTGGTCCGCTTGGGGACTAGCAATAGTCTCCGAGTGCCAGTCACGTCTAGGGTACCTTCCCAAGGAGTACATGGGGGTAGGTTCCTGAATATTCACAGTCGCTAGCAACGCTGCCACTCACCTCGCTCTCACTGATCGCACCATCGTTGTGCTTGTATGTATCATATTCCCAAAGAAGTGTTTCATATCTTCGTTGATGATAAATTGCATCAAAATCTTCATTTGAAAAATCAAATACCCCATTGCATCAAAATCTTCATCTGAAAAATCAAATTTTTTGATAGTAAATTGACAAAATCATATTTACACCAGGTTAAAAAAATAGATTTATATCAATTTTATACTGAATCAGGATAAAATCATATTATCCAATTTTATATCGAATCAGGATAAAATTAGATTTATACTAATTTTGTACAAAATCGAGACAATATCATAGAGACAACAAACCAGACACTACTTATATCTAGCTCTATATCAAAAGTTTCTTGATTAGAGCAAAATTGAGAATATCAAATTTGTACCACGTCAGAAAAAATATATTATTTTTATAACATATAGAAAACAAAGACATTACAATTTGAAAATGTGAATTAAATATTATCCTCATATTAAATATATATAATTTTAAAACTAAATGATATGTAAATAATGAGAAAAAAAATAAAAAATACACTTTTTAATTTTTTTGTCGGCGTTTGTTCAACAAAATCGGAGTCTGATTCTTCCTTTTTGTTGGGGCTTTGAATTTCTATTGCATTTTTTGTGTTCATGCCAACTTTTTTCTTCCCTTTTCGAGCCTTTGATGGTGAATCAAGACATTGGTGTCCGGTTGCTTATTCTTGGACGGGGTTTGAGTTAAGATCTAGAAACTTGGCGGTTCAATTTCTACCGATTTCACCGCTAATCTTGGACTTTTTCTGGGTGTGCTAGTGTGTTGCTCTTTTTTGTATTGTGAAATTGTTTGTTTTTTTATCTGGACGATAATGAATATGATTTCTTTTTAATTTTTTAATTTGACTATGACAAAATGAACAATGTGTTGCAAAAGGTGGGAGATGGAGAGTCAAGCTTCCACTGGAAGTCTTGCATGAAAAAATGAGTTAATTATGATGGAGAGAGAAAAGGGCGCTAATTGACATGATAAAATGAAGCTAAATATTTCACCAATAATATATCTCCTTAATTATTTAAATATGTATATGTCCTATTTTAAATTATATATATATTAATTAAATATTAATTTGTTATAATTTGAAATTTAAGTGTTAAAGGTAATAATTAAAAACTATTACATTTAAAACTTGTAATAATTGTCTTTAAAGTGATTTGTGGGAAAATCTTTACTTTAGAAAATTAAGGAAGCAAAAGTAGACTAGTGATCTTGGACGAGCTCTGTTGAGTCCATGACCCTTTGGATAATTTTGAAAAAATGGCATAGCATGACATTTTATAGATTTTTTTACCCAAACAAGATTCTTTTTATATTTATTTGTCATTAAATAGCTACACATCTTGAAACTTGATTTTTTTCCCAATTTTATCTCTCTATTCTCTAGCATGATTATTTTTTTCTCTCTCTTTATAATTTATCAACCGTCACCCACAACAGTTGCACGAAAATAGATTTATTTTATAAAAAATCATGATTTTTTTCAACTTCCTTCTTTCTTCTCTTTTTTCTCTCCCTTTTTAAGTTTAAGATTTTTATTTGTTTCTGTAAAATATCTCCATTAGAGATCAATTACCGCAGTAATTCTTCACAATAAATAACTCAATTTTAGCAGTATTTTCTTCCTTAAAAAATTGTAAGGTTTCCAAATTTCTAGAATTGAAGTTTTCTTAATTTTTAATAAATAAATAATTAATATATCTATGACAATTGTGCAAATGTTAAAAATTTTGATTGAATTTGACAATGAATATATATTTTGTCTCAAATAAATTTATTTACAAAACTAATATATAACAATGTAAAATTATCTAAGTTTGTTAATAAATTTTGTTGATTGCACTCCAAAATCGTAATGCAAATAAATGTATACCTATGCAAAATTAGAAAGATACTAGTGCAAATAAATATTTCCCAATCTGTTAATGAATATGGACGAATGTCTTCAACTTAAATGTATGCCTACTTAACATTTAAAAAATATTAATGCAAACAAATGTTACTAACTAATTTTGAATATGAACGAATGTATTCAATATAATTATATTTTCCATCAATCTCGGATGGAGCCAAAGATTGACTATTTTTTGGCCTTGGAGTATGATGGAATAAACCAAAATTGCTCTTTAAACTATCTGCGCTTTTTTCATTTGTGAAGTAGCAGTTAGTCAATGCAACTTTCGACGCTCTTCATGGG
>JAABOM020034561.1:0-17072 GCA_011800125.2 Solanum clarkiae
GATGAAAATATTGAGACTGAGGTCTTTACCGGTCGAGATATGATGCCGAGGTTTTTGCCGGTAAAATTATGATCTTTACTATGATATTGTGATGCCGAGGTTTTTGCCAGCGATAATATTATGCAGAGGTCTTTACAGGCGATGATGTGATGTTGAAATATTTTTCAGTGATGATATGATGCTGAGGTCATTGCCGGCAATTATTGCATAAGCATTGCATCTCATCATTGTAGATTCTTGTATAGCATAATGTCATTCCTGTAATTGATTGTCTTATCTCTTTTGAATTATAGCTTGTACTTTGAAATTTTGATATTGTGAAATACTATCTCTATTATTATGTGTTGCTGTGCTGGACTAACATTCTGTGCAGGTTGTAGTTGTGAACGTCGATTGGGACAAAAGGAGTTTGTGTATCCTATTTGACTTACTTTGTTTTGTTAGGAAACAGCCTCTCTACTTCTATGATGTAGCGGTAAGGTCTGCGTACAATCTACCCTTCCCAGACTCCACTTGTGGGATATCACTGGGTATGTTGTTGTTGTTGTTGTTTTGTTAGTTAACTTGCTGGGTACCACGTTGTATTTGGTATTCACCCCTTGCTTCTACAATTGTGTAGGTTGCAAGCCCGGACAGTGAATAGTATTTTCTGTAATCATCCGAGGCTTCCCAGGAGACGTAGAGAGGTAGTTGTTGTCATCTGACTGGCTCTTTTGTTCCTATTTCTTCTATGCTTTGTTCTATTGGAGAAGAAAGATAGTTTGGTCTTGTATTTCTTTGATTTTCTATATTAATAGAGGCTTGTACACGTGAAATATTTATCATTTCAACCCTCTCCTCCCTCCCAAAAAAAAAAACAGACAGCTCGGCAACTAGTAATATCACTATTGATCATTTATCATTTTGATATTTAAAAAAAATAGTCAGAAAGAGATATAATTTACCAGCATATAAGCAACAATCATGTTTTTTGCTCGATCAGGAACTTCCTTTCGATTCTTGACATCATGTCTAGCATTATGAAGAACCTTCACTGAGAGCTTAATAATAAAATCTTTAGCTCCAGGACTAACTGCTACTGTTCGATCTGGTGAAATAATCACATTCAATTTTTTATTGTCATTTTCCTTGCGTTTCTTTTGGGTTGAAAGCCCTGTTGTCTTCCCTCTCCCCTTTCTCTTTTTTTCTTTAACAATACATATAGATATTTGAATGCATACAAAATAACATCTATGATCTAGAGATTTTATAGAGATATAGTTCAACGAATGGAAAAAACTTACCTGGAGGTGGGTTTGCAGTTACATTAGCAGTTTTGCTATCATTAGAAATATGCATATTTGTCATCATGATTGGCTGGAAGAACAACACCACAAAATCAAGTGGAATTCCACTACATGATTGATCACAACATATTATAATATTATATAAATAAAAACTAGTAAAAAATACAAATCGTGAAAGCAAAAATAACAATTAACAAATAAAAACAATGTCAAAATAATCAAAAACAAGATAATGCTCAAATATTAAGAGAAACAAATAAAGTCGGCAAGGTGATTAAAAAAATAAACTTCTAAGAACAAAGAGATTCAGAAACAAAACTTTATCTTAATAATGAATTGAAATACAAGCAATCATCATCCTCAACTAACTTCATCATATTCATTAGTATCTTCATTGTTGTAGAATCACACAAGTCATCCATATTTTCATAATCAGACTCATCCACAACTTCTAAGTCTACATCTTTTTCTTCACTGAGAGAAGGTGCTTCAACACTCACTTCATCAATATCTTCTCTTTATATTCTAATGTTATCAGTTTCCAACTCTAATTGTGAATTTGCTTCTCCTCTTTCAACTAAGTCAGTAAATTGATACAATTCCATTTCATCCATTTCTTCGGGAAGATCATACAAATTTCTGGTCTTACCCTTATCACTGCATGTCATTTCTCACTTTGACTATTGTTTAACATAATACACTAATTGAGCTTGTGAGCCTAGAATAAATGGATCACTTGTGTAATGAAATTGTGTTATATTTGCACATACGAATCCATATTCATCTTTTTTGTAACCTCTACTTTGACTACGACCTCGAGGAGGAACTTCAAACCAGTCACATTGAAATAGTATAACTCATTTATTGTTCATATATTGAATCTCTAAAATTCTTCTTGTGATTCAATATTTATTGTTCAAATTACTCACAATATATGTTCATCTCCAAAATAATCAATATTTCCTGTATGTTCATCACTCTTCACAACCGCATCACTCTTTCGAGTTCTCAAACCTAAACTCAGATTCCATTGTTTGAAATGGAAAATCATTCAAGATATATCTACTATGACAAAAAAACTCGAGGATCCAGAGGTCTTGCCAAACTTAGTAATTCTTTAGTAATTCGATTATCACCATTCTCCTTTATTTGTATCCCCTGTAATATTTTAATTACGAAATTACAAATGTTAATGCTATTTAAAACAATAAATTTACAAACCATCAAATAATTGATTTTTACCTTTTCTTCAAACCATAAAGAAAATGCCTACTTGTGTCTCCACTACATTTTCATTATTCTCCTTTGTTAAAATTTCTAAATGTTCCCTATATATTGTGAGTAATTTGAAAAAAAAAATTAAAGAAAAAATTCAATACAATTGTAAAGTGTGTGTAAGAAAATGATATTCAGATGAAGTATATCTTACTCAATCCAAGGTCTGACTTCCTCACAATTTTGGAGAATGTAAAAATGGGCTTGATTGATTTCAAAAGTACTTAAATTTGTCCAAGAACCCTGCTAGGGGTTTACCATGGCAATTAAATATAGATAAGCTATTGTGATCCATGTCAAAAGAATTAGAATTCCTATCTGGACAATTTTCCTTTATTTCCATATCAATTAAATATCTAGAGCACAATGTCATGCACTCCCCTGGAATATGGCGCCCAGCAATTGATCCTTCTACACGATATTTGTTGCGTCCATAACATTTTTAGATTCGAAAAAATTTATGAAATAAAATATATTAATATCTTAATAAGTTTCAATTAAGAGATAGATTAGAAAAGTAAGAAGTCAACCTTTCAATATAATACATCTATCGAAATTGAACAAGACCACCCAATGTAGCCTCATTTGCCAAATGAATTGCCAAATGTACCAAAACATCAAAGAATGCCTACAGGAACACACATTCTAATTTACATGATGTCACTCGTATGCTTTCATCTAACTGATCTAACTTCTCCATAGATAACTCTTTATCACACAAATCATTAAAAAAATAATGACAATTCAATTAGCGGATCATGTGCATCTTTTGGCAATATTTCTTTGATGATAACCGGTACAAGATGTTGTAAAATAACATAATGATCGTGAGTTTTAAGTCCAAAATTTTTAGCTTCCTGGATACAATGACTGATGTTGGAAGCATAAGCATCAGGAAAGTTAACTTCTTTGATGAGCTGACAAAATTGAATTCTTTCAACTTTAGACATTATATAACTTGTTGGAGGAAGTATGTATTTATCCACACTTTTAATGGAATGGAGGGGCTTTTTGATTTTCATCTCTTGTAAGTCCATCGAGATTTCAATGTATCCTTTGTTTCTCTTCAATATCCAATAATGTTCCTAACACACTTTCACTAATATTCTTTTCAATGTGCATTACATCTAAATTATGTCTCAACAATAAGGTCATCCAATATGGGAGTTCAAAAAATATAATTTTCTTTTTCCAATTATCACATCTTTTCGTATCTCATTTTCTTTTTCTTGTGTTTTCATCGACTAACATTTGTGAAAGTTACACAAGCACATCTTCACCACTCAAAGCTTGTGGTGCAAGTCTTCTCTTGCACAAGCACATCTTCACCACTCAAAGCTTGTGGTTCAAGTCTTCTTCCTTTGTATTATCAAACGAACTTTTATTTCGATGATAAGAATGATTCATCTCCAAGAATCTACGATGACCTATATAACATTGCTTTCCACAATGTTTCAAGTAAATGGAAAAAGTATGTACATGATAAATTGGACAAGCTAATTTACCTTTAGTACTCCAACCAGATAAAATACCATAAGCAGAAAAGTTATTAGTTGTCCATAATAAATAAGCCCATAATCCAAAATTTTGTTTCATAAAAACATCATAAGTCTCAACTCCACCCCCCCCCCCCAAATAAGGTTTTCAAATCATCAATCAAAGGTTGGAGATACACATAAATATTCATTCTAGGACATTTTGGTCCAGAAATAAGTAAAGACAACAAAAGATTAGATTGTTTCATGCAGCCACGGAGGGAGATTATATGGTATCAAGATAACCAACTATATGTTGTAACTCATTGAACCAAAAGGATTAAAACTATCTGAAGCAAGTCCAAGTCTTACATTACGAGTATTTGAAGCAAAATTTTGATATTTTCATCAAAATTCGTCCAAGTCAACGAGTCAGCTGGATGTCGTAACACTCCATTATCAACTCTTTTATTTTTATGCCATCTCATTTCTTTTACGATTCCTTTTGTTATAAACAATCGTTGTAATCTAGGTATTAAAGGAAAGTATCTAAGAATCTTTCTGCGAATTCCTTTCTTTTCCTTATTCAAATTACCTGAAGCAACCCTGTAATGCCCTTATTATTAAATAATATATTTACTTTTAAAAAGGTATTCCCTCAAGATAAAATCAACCCTCTACTTCACAACTCTTTGACTTGAGTTTGTGTCGTTAGAGAAATTGGTTTTCTTTAATTGTAGAAAGGAATGAGGGAGGGGTTCATTTTAGTACAATTTATTTATTTTTATGCAATTATACATGTTAGACAAGACTTAATAATAATTATTATGTGCGAACAAAATAATTAAGGAAGGAAAAAGAGAAAATTAGGGCAACCACCTTATTGGACCATTTTTCTTTTAAGATGCTTTTGACATAAAATATATTTTTACCAAAGTAAGTCAGTTTAATGACCTTATAAAATCTCTCATAACCTTGTATTTGACAAACATATACGAAATAAATCAGTTCCTTGGAGCAAACTTGAGAAATCTCCTATCCTTTGGTAAGTGTTTGAATTCTGTCTTTAAATTACATAGTATGTAGTAATTGTGGAATATCTCATTGTATACAACTTTGTTTTTAGTGTGTAAATATGTTTTGGAAAGTTAATTCACATACCCTACAAATTTTATGTTTATGTGAATATCTGAATATGCTTATATGATATCGAAAGAAGGCGTGAAACACAGTGAAAGTTCTAGCCAGTTTTCTATCTAAGAAGCCTTCTATATATTGTTGTTAGTATTTTAATCATATCTTTATGTGTGAGCTGCAATTTTTTTATGCTTATTAGTTCTTTGCAACCCTAATATATATATCTACAACTCTTTGTTTATGTTGGGACCTTATTTGGTAGTTATGGATTCAAAACAGTGGACGCAAGTTAGGACAAGTTCTGTCCAGAGTTTTGACATAGAAATCCTTAGCGATGTGTTGTTAGTATTTCGATTATAAATACTTGTACAAAGGGTATTTTGAAATGATTATTGAATTTTTGCAACCTATATTCATATACCTACAATTTCATGTAGACTGGAAAGCTTAGTTTGTCCATTTACAATTTCAAAATCTAATTACGTAGTAAGGCAGTAAAGTTGTCGAGAAAGAGTGTGATTTACAAAAATAGGACTCAGTCTTGGTATTTATCTTGTTAGTTTCTACTTGTTGAAATTGCTGAATATTAAATAAGCATGTAAATGACCATTAAGGTGCTCACACCCTTGTACAATCTTAAGAAAATTGATCGAAGAAATGGATGCCCTATTGATCCATGACTTGAACTCGGTAAGGGTAGGTTGTGTACTAAAAGATTCAGGTTCATATAAGAACTTGTTCTTGTACCTCTATTATCTACTGGTACATTTGAATATTATCTTGGTATCTCAGCTATGTTCTTGTCATTTTATTTGGTTGTGGTGATATATACTCGCTTAATTCGCCCATTTGTACGAATTGTCTGATTACTTGACATCCTTGTGGACTTTGTCCTTCTTGTGGTTGTGACTTTGTCACTATCGGCATGCCTGTTGTTCAGATCAATTTCCATCTTGATTATGGATTTTTGGTTCGTCCTAAGTATGGAAGCAGTCCATTTTATGCACGAACTAGAAAGTCACTCTTAATATGTTTCTTGGTTCTCTTGATAATTGGGTTTTCACCCTTCTTGATACAGGGCTTCGGTCCTTCTTGATACTTAATTATGTTTGGTGTGACAGCACAACTTACATACTGGGTGAATCTTATCACTTGAATATCTTGTAAAAATTATTCCAGGAACTCTTGATACTTAGATCATTAAATATCCTATTTGATACTATTAATATATTTATTCACTTGGTCTATTTATTGTATTCCAATTGTGTTGCCCTTTGACTCAAGGAGGGTAAATTGAGGGATGTAAGGTTCTTAACTTTTAGCTTTTACACAACTAAGCTTCATGCTTAGTGATAGTTATTTTTATCGTAGGGAGTACCCGAGATGTTGCTTGAGGATGACCATTGAAGATAAATTTTGAATTTTGGGAGTTGTGCAGAAGATCACATTTGTATCAAGACATAGATATTGTAGTAGTTTTGGGATACACACATGATTATCCTATGGCATATGTATGTATAAATTTGAAAAGCTAGTGTAAATTATGACACCATAGTTTGTAACTTTAAGTTTTGACTTGTTTAATTAAATTTGAGTCGGCGAGCTTGTTTCTATATTAAAATACTTGTTATGTTAAGATGATTGTATGAAACGAAACTAGTAAATTTTATGTCCTTGTATTTTAACATTGGTAATACTTTTCAACGTGCTACAATAGTATGGGAAATACATAAATATCTCGCAAGATAGTTGTTTAAATCACTTGCAAAGTACTTACTCCAAAAATTTCAACTAGAAATCAACTAAATGACCTTTAGAACAAAATCCTATACTTTTAACTATTTTGAATTCATTATTTAATTATAATTAATATGTCACATGTTAAATTCTTCGTATGTTAGTGAGTGTTATGTAAGCCTAGAGCATACAAAAGTGGAATCCTCCAGCGAGGGTTGCCACAAACCCCATTATCGACATTTGTTCCTTTCGTCATTGTCCATCTTTTTCCACCACATTTAGGACATTGTTCATGATCTGCATATTCCTTTCTATAAAGTATGCAATTATTAACACATACATCTATCTTTACATAATCTAAACCCAAATCTTTTATTATCTTTTGAACTTCATAAACAGAATTTGGGAGCAATATTTTCTTTGGGTAAAGCTTCACTCAATAATTTCAACAAAGAATCAAATGAAGTATTACTCCATCCACGCATACACTTCATATGAAAAAGATGCACTATAACAGAGAGTTTGGAGAACTTTTCACAATTTGGATACAATAGATTTTCTGCATCCTTTAATAACCTATAGAAACGCTTAGATTCTATAAAACTCATTTGTCTCATCAACGTCATGGCTATTATTGGAAACACCATGATATATATCATGCAACATTTCAAAAAATGAGAGCATCATCATTTTTTAAATTTGAATATTCACTTATTTTTGTTCTATCATCAGAAGATAAATCTAGCTCACCATGAAGAATCCATTTTTTATAAGTTTGATTCATTTCCCACCTACATAAATCTATTCTCACTTCATCTCTCGTTTTCTAAAGAACATTATTACATTTTATGCACGGACATTGAATTTTTACACCAACCTCAAGATTTGAAAATGCAAAGTTCAAAAATTGTTCCACAGCATTTAAGTATTGTGGTAACACCCTATTTACAATATGTGTCCAACTTTTATCGATTATATACTTACCTATAAGGAATTTCAAATCAACAAATAAAAATTTATATGATTTTCATGTTGCATAAGTACACAACCTAACCCAATTCGAAAAATATCACAATACACCACTAACCTATCTACGCCACCCGGCAAACTCAAACAGGAGCCAATGTAAGCCGATCTTTCAAAGTCTAAAAACTCAACCCACACTCATCCGACCATACACACTTGGACTTTCTTTGAATCAACATGGTTAATAAAGATGTAATAGATAAGAACCCTTCAACAAACCTCTTATAATAATCAGCCAACCCAAGAAAACTGCGAATATCCAAAGGAGCAAGCTTGCTAAACAATTCACACCCTTCGCCAACTCCCTTTTAACCTCATCTAATAGATCAGCTACAATATCCTCTTTTCCTGGATCGCATTATGAGCCCAAAGTAACTCTCTTTATCTGGTAGGGAGAGATGGAGATAGGAAATCTCAAGACAAGTTCCATTGCATGATTAGAATCATGAAAAAGTGAAATATTTCCTAAAGCGCCTTATAGTCTCCTACCCATAGATGTGGCACGCTTCACACCCATGTATAAGACTTCACTTGACGCGGCATGTTGGACTCCGAGGACTATTTACAAACCTAGGACTCTGATACCATCTTTTGTCATGACCCGAGTCTAGGGTCTAGGAGTGACACAGCGAATGAAAATCCGAGAGTACCTAAACAAGCCTCAAGATATCAAAACTCTCATCATTAGTTTGGAAGCATACTAAAAAATAGATACATAATTCTAAGGGACAAAAAAGTAGGACTCATGCTATGGGGGCAATTCGAAGCTTAGGATCTTTCATATCACATCATGGATCAAAATACAAATCACATAGCCTAATCATATAACAATAACCAAGCCATAACATAAATCGTAAAGGAGTTTACAATGTATCCAATAGTGCTTCTAACATAATATTGGTTGGGGGCCAAGACATCTCCTTGGCTCACCATCAAAGAATTTAAATTAGCTAATCAAAACTATATATAAAAGAAACAATGGCTTGTCCCTGGAAGATAGGACTCACCACAATAGTGCAATTCAAAAACCAGCTAGATATCGTAGGGTGGATAGATAGGCTCCTTGGTCCCTACATGGTGAAATCATATAGGTAAGAGTATGTGTTAGTACGTTTGGATATACCAAGTATGCGGGATATAATGCATGCAACTTACCAAACCTGCACATCAATGTTAGATGACAAGGGCAAATAATATAGAAAATATTATATAGCAAGGAAACGTAATATAACAATATGCCATGAAACCAAGGGGATGGGATCTTAACCGACATGAGTAATACCAAGCAAGCTATTACTTGGAATCTCAATGAAATCCCCTCATTGGTAAAGAGGCAGTCTACTTGCCAAAGTAAACCATACTTCATCTTACGGGAGCATATCCCATTTCGTATGAAGTAACCTTCCTTACGGGCATCCCTGTTTCAAATATCATATCAATCTTTCTCCTTACGAGCATCCCCATTTCGGAATCAACCTTCATTACGGGAATCCCCATTTCAAAAGCAACTTTCCTTACGATCATCCCCATTTCGGAAAGGAACCTATGCTAGGCACATAGTTCAAGGAAAGAGAGCACTCCCTCAATCTATTGGTGCTAAGTTGTCATCCCACAAGAATACTTATATTATACATGTACATGCTTTTAAAATAGACAATAGTCATTTTAAATCTTTTCAATGCACATTTAGGCTCAAAGGCCAAATCATAATTCATATTGATGATACTCATGGATAGGAATAACTCATTGATACATTCATAATGGTGCAAGCACCCATAATGCTCAAATATCTATAATTGTTGAAATATATATGATCACATTCTTGTCATAACCATAATTTCATCATATCACATAATCGGGTGTAACCTATTTCATAATTTCAATAATAATCCAATGTAATGAATGCAAATTCCATGAATGATGTGAGAAAAACATGGGTATTGAAGATTCACTCTAAAATCAATAATATAATATGAAATTCAACTGAAAACATAATTAAATCCACATTTAAAATCATAATATAATCACCCACGCATAAATAAATCTTGAAACGAGACATGAATGTTCACAATCTCATAAATCTAATGTAATTCATCATATAATAGTTTAAATCAACCTTAAATCATCATATAAATATAACCCATATATTGATTGAATTTAAGAAATCATAATATCTAAAACTCCAATTTAAAGTGAGCTTTAAATTCATGAAAATTGCTTGAAAATAGATTAGGTCTCCTTGATCGAAGGAATCAAGGATCAAAACCCATATGCCTAGACCCAATGAAGAAATCCTAAGCAAATCTGAAGAAGAGTTGCGTTAGCCTTGAATCCCCAAGCTAGAATTTCCACGAGTTCTTGGGAGGAGTGTGAGAGTGTTTTAAAATATGAGGAGTGAAAGGATAATTTGAATAGGGTTTTAGATTATAAGGAAACCTTAGGATAGCTTAGGAAGTCCCAAAAAGTCATTAAAAGAATTAGAATTTATAAAAATGACATTAATGAGACGGAAGGAAAATTGCCTGTAACCACTTCAGGAAAGGGTACACAGACCGTGTGACACTACATGGTTCGTGTACAGTATCCATTGAACCCACACTTAGACAAAAATTCCACTAGACAAACGATAACCTATACTTAGAAAAATATTCAAAAAAGTTACCCATACAGGGTGCTTCACGGGCCGTGTGATGATACACGGTCCGTGTGAGAGCCCTGAGACTACACTTGGAAAATTTTATGAAAAATTATGAGACGGTGATTTATACTTAGAAAGATTTTCACTTCAGAAGCTCCACGGAGGGCCTCACGGCCCTTGAGACATCACACAGTCCATATAAGGGGCCTTGTGACTATACTTGGTCCCAAAACTGTGAGATTTCAAAGTAAGGCCACCACATAGCCCCTCCACATGGTCAGTTAAGTGTCACATGGACCGTGAAGGTGCAAGTGTAGCATGCCTTGGCCAAATTCTCCACTTTCAAGGGCCAACACCAAATTTTGAGGCCAAGTGTCACCTCACTGGAGGCCACACAGGCCGTGTGACCTCACACGAGCCATGTGGTCTCCCCTGAAGTATCTCCTTGGTCATAAAACTCCCTAAATTGAAATTTCCATGCTTCAAAAAAGTTGTATAACGTATGGGTCATTAATCAATCATCTCTTTGAGATTGTAATCCGTGGATTCGTCAATTTATCAATAGTAAGTTCTTTATCATAATTTTTTTACATTGTTGTGGGCTATTTATCTTGAATATGCTATGCTGAACAGACAACTAGGGTTGTGGGAACTATGACAACTCAATAAGATAGACGAATTTGGGGTAAATCTTGGGATTGATTATCATATATTTCATAGTATTCTATGCTTTAACTTCTTGCTTAATTAGTTGATGCGTTAAAGTAAACTTGTACTCATTACATTCCCGGAAAGGATGTAGTTATTAGAAAAAGAATTCTATTACAGAAATTTGGATTTTTAACGTAGTTTAAGTATTTGAGACCAGATGGTAAGAGTATTCTGGGGTCCATAACAAGGGTTAAAAAGTATACATTCAGAGACCATAAGGTGATGAATGAAATGCATCTAAGAAGGACTGAAAGGTGAATTAGGTATTACATGACTTGTTTGATCTTGTATACGTAATCATAAATGCATTTACCACATAAATTTGGCTATCATATTAGACGTCATGGTGAACACAATCCTAGCTTCTCATTAATTGTTTAAAATCCAGTAGTCACTGCTCCTTTTCATTGCTTTACTTTAATAACTTAGTTTATAACATCAAAACCCCTCATTTACTTTTTGAATTTTTATTTTAGGAATAGATATTACATTAGAAAAAGGATGCTAACAGATTTATTCTCACACATTCCCTTTGGGATCGACCTCAATTCATGCTGAGTTCTATATTTGATCAATGACCTCTTTACTATTCCTTTTGGAGTGTAAATTTGGGCGTGTCACGCACCTGCTACGAACTTGCACTTAGTTTTGGTCCAAATATTTTCTACGAGATTGAAAAATTTGTTCAGAGAATTTTCAACAAAAAAAATAAAAAATGGGCCATGTATGTGTCGTGGACCCCAGTTATCTTATGAGGGGCATTCCAGACCTTTTTCAATCCCTCCCAAATTCAAAATATGAATAAAATATGTCATTTTGGTCAAAAAGGGGTTTCTAAACCCATTATATGTCCTTTTACACTAATTGTAAGTTAAGATTCTTGAGAGGAGAAGAGAAGAAGGGCTAGGGTTCCATGGTTAAGGGCAATTTTTTGTGAAGACTGGCATTGTTCTTCATTCCAGGTATGTAAGGCTAACCTAAAGCATGGAATTGTTCTTGCATGTTCCCCTTGACTGATGTAGTTTGATGGATGAATGTATTGAGTTTTTATGTATGTATTTTCTTGCATATTTTCTTGTAAATTGTACCTATCATACGTATTTTCCCATGTTGATAATAATCATAATCTTGATTTTTACTGAATAAATGCTTTTACATGAGTTATTTCATAAAATCTGTATGTTATTTTACTAAAGATTGCAAGAATGAACTTAGAAGATGAGTCTATAGCCTTTTCAATATGAATGTGCAAGTAACTATGATTGTGATCCTGAGATGAGAGTGTTGATGATGATGTTGATGAAATTGATGTCCCTAGAGTCATAAAGAGTATGAAATTAACCCTAAAATGATGATCCTAATCCAAGAGTTGATGGTTGAGGTAATGAATTGAGTTAACAACATCCAATAAGACTAGTTAGAAGAGAAATCTTGATGATTGATATTTTATGAGCATATCGAGTTATAGGAAGAGTATTGAGCACCAAATTGAGTAAGAGTAGATAACAGCTCAAACTCAATAACTATGTGGCCAGAGTAGGAGAAGATTGAACCGTAAAATCGAACGTTTCCTTAGTCCCAAAAGAGGACTTGATTTTCTTTATTTGGATCCATCGATTTGTAGTCCTTTACCCTGGCAAGGTACAAGATGGATGTGGCAATGACATCGCTTTGTTGTATCATCCCCTGCTTATATGTGATGGTTGTCGGTTAGAGAAACTCCAGTTAGATACCACACTGATAGTACTCTGAGTTGGGTTGATTGTATGAGTTTAGATTGATGCTGATGAGTCAATTGTCTACTCTTTATTCTTGTTTTAGATGGATATTTGACATCCTGATTAAGTATCTTATGAGTTGATGTTATTCCGTATTATTTTGCCTATATTGTTTCACTCAGCCATCTTACATGCTCGTACATTTCACGTATTGACATCTATTTAGGCTTACATATTTTCATGATACATATATAGGTACTCGAGATCCTCAACAAGCACTCTGTTAAGGTTTATTCTCTCTACTGCTGATTGGTGAGTCCGTCCCTATACTCGGAGGATATCATTTTATCTTACTATGCTTTCAGTTAGTTTCGTTTTGAGTTTGTGGTAACCATGGCCTGTCATGATACCATTCTGGACTATAGAAATAGAGGCTTCATAGACTAGAAGATGATGACTTGATGTTGAGGTCATTCCTACTTTGAATTGAGTTTTCTTAAATTTGCTATTATATCATAGATGTTGAGACTGATCTTGTTGACCTATGACCCTTATTCATTGAGTTAGAAGAAAATTGAGTTATCCACTATCATGTTTTTCTTATTCTAGTGTCTTCCGCTATATTAGATGATTGAATGACTATCTTGAGACCGAGTAGTTTACTTGGGACTAGCAATAGTCTCTGAGTGTCGGTCATGTCTAAGGTACCCTTCTGAGGTGTGACAAGGAAGGTGGAGTAGACGAGTATTGAAGAAAGCATATCTCTTGTTTACAGGTAGACTAACCAGTAATATGACTACTACTATGTTCTCTTTATACAAATTGCTATGCATATATATAAATATAGGATTTAGGGCATATCTTATCACCTGTTATGGATTAGAAGTTGTAACATTTTTACTAACAATGTTGCTATGCCGTGAGAAGACATAGAAGTCTAGAATAAATAAATTTTAGTGGTAGCAGAGAAGTATTTTAATTACGTACTGAAGACATGGTTTGGAAAATTTTCAAGATTGCAACACGATATAGTGGTGGGTGTTTTTAGGATTATTATACGTGGCATTGTTGCTGTCCAGGGGATAGTAACTACTAAAATATTATAAGGTTTGAGTTGGTTTGTTGTTATTAGAGATGTGGTCGTATATCTATATTATATTAAGGCATCAAAGAAGAGAGAAAGAGTTGAGGTGTTGCAATATGCAGCAGCCTCTTCCTTTCTGTATACATATAACTATATATTTGTTCTTATATTTTTATATTTTATGATATTTGAAGTCTTCTAAGCTTGAAATTTAGGATTTAAGCTAGATATATAGGAATATAGGTGTCTATGGACTCGTTTGCTTATGAATATTATATATTTGTTAGATTTGAAATGGTAGGAGATATTGAAGAAAGAAAAAATGGTAGTGAACTAGCTTGCTTGACTTTGATTCTTTGATTGAAGTAGGTTATGGTTTATTCTATCTAATAGAGAGATTCTTTATAGTGATTGATAGCCATTGAGTAAAACTATGAAATTTTCTATGCATTTAATTGTTGTGGTTTGATTGACTAATATATTGTTATGATTGGTCTGCAATCCCAAGACCATGAAATTCATAATCTTGAACTTGATCTATCAAAGTGATGCCTTGAATAAAGAAGTTTGATGAAATATTAGTAATGAAGTAAAAAGTAATGATAAATAATAATGAATTAAATATATTTGGATTGGTGTCATGTTCTAGCACAATATATTTGGATCAAGTGTCACGTTCCGAAATGATATATTTGGATCAGGTGTCACTTCTGACACGATATATATTGGATCGGGTGTCACGTTTTGGCATGATAATAATAATAAAGAAAAACATATTAAAATAATTTAATATACCCAATTACAAAGAACCTATCCCCAAAAGAAGCGAGATGTGGAGGCCTGAGTCCTCATGCGTATTATTGATATTGATAATTGGTTATGTACTTGTTTCTTGTCGTTGTCACATGTTAAGTGTTATGATTGATTTTCTACTATTATTTTATGCATATTAATTTCTTTTTTGAGTTGGCCGATGATACTTACTCAGTACATGTTGCTCGTACTGATCCCTACTTGTATTTTTCTTATTTTGCTTTTGTGGAGTGCAGCGAGTATTCCAGTGACTTCGAATTACCCTCAGCTCTAGCTAGTCTCCAGCATATCAGATTCTAGGGTGAGCTATCCTCCTAGCTCGTGTCAGAATCCCTTGGTCATGGAATAATTTCCTTAGTATTCGGACATAAACAATTTTATTCATTTATTTTTGTTTTGATATTCTTAAACTTGTATTTTGAGATTAGTGTCCTTGATGTGATGACTTTCAGCTTTTGGGGAACATTAAGTAATAAACTTAGTGATTTGGGTTATTTCTTGTTTTATAAGTTTAAGCTTTTGACAATTATCGTATTTTATAAGTTGAACTATTAATATAGATTGGGATTTAAATGTTAATTCACCCGCCTAGAAGGGTAATTCTGGGTAGCCATTTTGGATCGTGACAACTTCATTAAAGTTGGATGATTTTATGCGACAAGATAATAGAAAAGTCACTCTTTATGATAAACTAGTAAATGCTGCTGTTGCTCAGGATGAATAAATATGTTTGGTTATTTTTATACTTTTATTTGTATGATTGAATTTAAATTTAAAATATGATATTTCATTTACTTTAATTTATTTGTATGCAGATGACAAAGATATTTTAGGCTCAAGATATGGATAGAAGATATTTTTGTACCATTGTTAATAATTTAACGATATTTTAAGCCCTTTTTTGTTACTTAAATGACGAAAATTATTTCATCACTAAAATTCACCAGTTTATCTTGTTCTTTAGTAGTGCTTTACTCATGTTTTTCATTTGCCTTTTTGGTATTTTACTTTTTCTAGAAGTGACAGAGATGACATTGAATTTTCCGTCTCATCCATCTTTTGCTTGAGCTTGGAGGTCCGTTGTTGCTCGTTGCTAGCGTTGGTTGGATTTTGCCTCCTCAAAGCTTGTGCAGTGTGAAATTTGGAGACATTTTTAGTGTCACGACCCAATCCAGGGACCGTGATTAGTGCCGATTAGGCACCCAGACACACACTAAACCGAATTTTGAACTATAATAGCTAAGGAATCTACTGAAATTTCGGCAGAGTTTCCTCTGTTTTACTGACTAACCACACCTGCAACAGCAACCCAACATACAACAAATATCTATATGCATATACATGCGGGCCGACAGGGTCACTGCTGCGGTAGAACCGCCCAACAAAAGTACCATACATACGTAATCATATCATAGGTAATATCCCATACCAACATGTATCCACATACCTCTAAACATATGAACTGAATCATAGGATGGGACAGGGCCCCGTCATACCCTCGAATGTACATAAATGCAAAACACCAAAAATAAGGGTACATGTATATACCAAAAGTTTTCTCCTGAGGCAAGGGAGCACTTCAACGGTAGACGGAGATCCTAAGAAGAAGGCTTTCAAACCTGTACGTCGGTACCTGCGGGCATGAACGCAGCCCCCCCGAAGGAAGGGGGTCAGTACGAAATATGTACCGAATATGTAAAGCGGAAAGTACGAAATATAGTTGAGAGAAATAATCTAAATAAGAAATATATGAATCAAACCTGTATTCAAACATCAAAATAATTCTTTACTTAAAATATCAAAATAATGCATATCGGACGGAAACGATGGCGACCTCCAAACTTGCACCATACCACAGTATAACACCAGAAGTTTCAAATCTCCGAACTCTCCAACACAAGTCCCAACTGTAGTATAGGTTAGCCGAGTCGACGCTGCCACGCACTCACGTCATAGGATAGGTGAGCCGAGGTGAATGGGCCAAGCACTCATGTATCATAATGTGTAAGGTCATCATGCCCGTTATATATATATATATATATGAGCCGAGGCGACGGTGCCACACACTCACGTGACCCGGGGCGAAAGGGCCCAACACCCACACGTCATGATGCCAACATATCCCAAGACCAGCTCCTTATGTCTCCAAACTAAGCAAAGCCGACCCATGGG
>JAABOM020034582.1:0-55124 GCA_011800125.2 Solanum clarkiae
TTCATGCCGGGGCGGTCGACTACTGAAGCAATTCATCTTGTTCGGAGATTAGTGGAGAAATATAGGGAAAGAAAGAAAGACCTTCATATGGTGTTCATTGATCTTGAGAAGGCATATGACAAAGTTCCAAGGGATGTATTATGGAGGTGTCTAGAGGTGAAAGGTGTCCCAATGGCATATATCATGGTAATTAGGGATATGTATGATGGAGCCAAAACTCAAATAAGAACGGTGGGAGGAGACTCAGAGCATTTTCCTATTGAGATGGGACTCCATTAAGGATCTGTGTTGAGCGCTTTCTTTTTCGCCTTGGTGATGGATGAGCTGACAAGATCAATCCAGGAGGAGGTACCATGGTGTATGCTATTTGCAGATATATAGTACTGATTGATGAGACTCAGACTAAAGTTAATGATAGGTTGGAGGCCTGGAGACACGCCTTGGAGTCCAAAGGATTCAAACTAAGCAGGACCAAAACTGAATACTTGGAGTGCAAATTCAGTATTGATAGGGATGAAGCAAACTTTGATGTGAGGCTTGCCACTCAACCTATTCCCAAGAGGGAAAACTTTAAGTATCTGAGGTCCATTATCCAGAATAGTGGCGATATCGATGATTGACATCACACATCGTATTGGGCAGCATGGACTAAATGGAGGCTTGCATTTGGAGTATTGTGTGCTAAGAGGATACCACCTAAACTCAAAGGTAAGTTTTACTGATTGGTTGTTAGACCATCTTAGTTGTATGTGGTGGAGTGTTGGCCTATCAAAAATGCACATGTCCAAAAGTGTTTTCATCTGCTTTGTGTTATTAGTCGCTTTTTTCTATTCCTTTTCCTTTACTTTTTGTCATATCTAGTTTATTCTGCTTACGAATTTTTGAGACGAGGGTTCCCACGAAACAACCTCTCTACTTTTATGAGGTAATGGTAAGATCTGCATACATTTTACCCTCCCCAGACCCTACTTGTGGGATTCCACTAGGTATGTTGTTGTTGTAACAGCCCACAAAGATCCCTACCCTGACCAAAACCAACTAAAAGGAAAAATGACATACAACAATGATGATGCAAGCCTGACTGAGATCATTGTGACATATACTGTTGTCACGCAACAGAACAAATTGATTGCATAGTTGATGCAACAGATTGTTGAGATGAAGATGGAAATAAAGAAGACTCAAGAGTTAGAAAATTTGGCTATCACTGCTAATCTTCCTGGTCCAAATGATGGGAGGCCTCCATTCCATTTTCCTTCTCCTAGTCTATCGCATCAACCTATCTTTATCTCAATAAATCCACCAATTACCCCTGCTCAAGCCTCTCCTGTCATTGACTTAACTACCCCCAAAATAGGAGATTCAAATCCTTTCCCCAAGCACTGCCCTCTATCCAAAACCCAAACATTAACAATGCCCAAGTCTTCAGCTCCTCCCAAACTCCTCACAATATTCACCCCCAGATAGTCCTTCTTGAAAACCAAACTCCTGATAAATGCAACCTACCTATTGCTCAAGCCGTACTTCCTAGAGTCCTTTTCCATATCTCAGTCATTACCAAACCACCAGTTCCCCATGCCACCTACTCCGAAGTCTACCATTGCGAGGAGAGGGAGAAGGAATAGAAGGCCAAGGAGGAGATGGCCAAATTGGATAGAAGGGAAGAAATTGCAAAAGCTATGAAGCAATTTCGCTATGCACCTAATGTTGCAGGGATAGATTATGAGGATTTATCCACTCACCACAATATGAACCTTCCAAAAGGGCTCAAAATATCAAAGTTTTATACTTTTGACGGAAATAGAAATCCTCTAGCCCATCTGAGAGTATATTGTGATCAGCTTGAGGGTGTCCGAAAAAATAAATCATTACTAATATGGCTTTTCAGTCGAAGCCTGAGTAGGGAGGCCTTGGAATGGTTTACCTCCCAAGAAATAAACCAATGGGTCAGTTGGAGTGCTATGGCCAAAGATTTTTTGAAAGTTTTGCTTATAATGTCAAGATCGTGCCAGAATGCTATTCATTGGAAAAGATAAGGCAGAAGTCAACTGAGAGTTATCGAGAATACACCAATAGATAGAGGAAGAACGCCGCCAGAGTGCGTCCTCCCATGTCTGAAAAGGAGATTTTTGAAGTGTTTGTGCGCTCCCAAGAACTTGAGTTTTATGAAAGAATGATGTTGCTCGTTGGAGCAAAATTTGCGGATATAGTTAAGATTGGTTGGAATGTCGAAGATGGACTCAAGACGGAGAAGATAACCTATATATCAAATTCAGTCAGATAGTCAGGGATGTTGAGGATAAAGAAAGAAGATGTGTTAGCTATTTCCTACATATAAGACAAAAAGAGAAGCCTTAGCAGCCACCCCAAAAAGTCCATGCCCCCTCAAATCAATTTTCAACCTACTCCAAGTTTATTACCGATCTTTCATGCTCAACCAGGATATCATACTCCACCTAAAAACTAACAAACCCCTCCTCCCCATTATCATTTCCCACAATATCCAAACGTCATCCCAAACTACCAATCTCTACTGCCAAGTTGCTCCCATATCCAACCAATTTATCAGACTCCCTCTACCAGTTACCCAATCGCAAATCCCTAAACCCCACCGTCAAATTACCAAGCACCACCATACCCAAGACTCTAGACCCCTACACCCCTACGTCGAAACCATCCCAATTACCATCGAGTGCCTCCACCTCCACAAAATAACTATAACCCTCCTCATCCAAATGCATATAAAAAACCCCTATGGTGTTCACTTCACTTGCTAAAAGTCGGACAAAGCTATTCGAAAGATTGTTAGCTACAGGGCTGATCCAGCCTGCCTCTTTGAGAGCCATGGATGCTAATTCTCACTTCTTCAGGAGCAATCAAACTTGTGATTACCACTCTAATAGTGGTGGAAATGACACCAAAGATTGCATAAATCTGAAGCATAAAATCTGGGACTTAATTAATGGTGACATGGTCGTTCTTAGGACCATCGCTCCTAATGTCAACAAGAATCCTTTACCAAATCATGGAGGTGACACTACTAGTATGATAGAGAGAGAAGAAGATTGGTTTATAGCTAAGAAGATAGTGCCAAATGGCACTGCAAGTTTAGAAAAGAGTATGGCATCTCGAAGTATCACTGAGAAGCCAAAGATGGAGATCTTGATATCTCTTAAAGTGATTTCTATGAAACCAAGGGGAATTCCTAACAAGAATGTTGAGATCGAGATTGTTGATACAGGAAAATCAATTCAGGGAGCAAGCAGAAAAGCTCAAAGGCTGATATGTGAAGCTGAGGTGGAAGAATTTTTTAGAAGAATGCGGCCTCAGGAGTACTCTATCATGAAACAGTTGGAGAAGACACCTGCCCATATTTCTGTATGGGCACTACTGATAAGTTCACGATGTCATAGACAAGCATTAATGAGAGCATTGGAGGACAATTATGTGCCTGTAGGAACAGACAGGGATAATCTAGCAGCCATGATAAACCGAGTTACCTAGGGAGATTGCATCCGTTTTGGCAATGAAGAGCTACCATTTGAGGGAGCAATGCATAATAAGGTGCTTTATGTCACAATCATATGTCGAGATATGATTCTAAATAGTGTCTTGATCGACGATGGATTTAGACTGAATATTTGCCCTCTATCCACTCTCAAGCAATTGAACTACAATGTGGAGAAAATCTAGCAGAATCGGGTTAATATGAGAGTGTTTGACGGCCGAAGAGATACACTGGGAGTAGTGAATCTAACAATTTGTGTGGGACCTGCTAAGTTTGTCGCCAAACTTTAAGTAATGAATATCGCTACCGGCTATAACATGTTTCTAGGAATACCTTGGATCCGTATGGCTGGAGTTGTTCCTTTTACCCTCCACCAAATGATAAAGTTCATTTGGAATAAACGTGAAATGGTTATTTATGGTGAGGGAAGCCATTCAAATGTGCATGCACCCATCATCAATAATGTCACTAGAGGATCAGATTTCTACACGGTTAAAATAGTGAATGCTACTGAAGATGATTGGACATTGGACCTCCTACGCCTGCTGTTTATAAGAAGATATCCACGGTTATGTTGAGAAATAGGTTTAAACTCGACTTTGGGCTAGGAAAGCACCTGCACGATATTGCTGAGCCTATTCCATTGCTAGCAAAATCGTTAAGATTCGGCCTGGGATACACTATCTTGGAAAAAAGATAAGGGGAGATGCAGAATCAGAAGGATGATCGAGCCTTGGCCCGGCCAATACCTCACCTATATCAGTCATTTCCATTACGAGAATGCATATGTGACAATGGTCTTAGGGGGGGATCTAGGACCTGGCTGAAGAAATTGATGTAGTTGATGATGATGAAACAACCCAAACATCAGGAGTTTGAGGTGCAAAACTGGATGACTAAGAGTTGAGAGAGACATGCACCTCGTTATTGATCCCTTGCTTGTCTTCGTAGACGAAGAATTGCTAAATTACTTATTTTTAAAAAATAGGTGGCAGTCCGGCAGAGGCTTGTGACCCACCTTTTACCTTGCTATTTTACTCCTTTTTTATTTTGTTTTAATTTCTCTCATAGTATCTCAAAGGTAGATTGACCTATGGTCGTGGCTAAAGTTTGCACTTTCTTTTAGATGAAAGCCTCCATTTATTTCAAATTGCACTTACTATTCATCTTATCATTTCAGTTACTTCTTATCTAACTATGGTTTTCTAGGATTTCGGTTTAAATAATTTTAAACCTGCCAGTGTCATGTCATGTCAAAAGCTGAATGAACAGAATGAAGTAGATCACAATGAGCTTGAGGAATACGATGAAAGAACCATAGTACCCGAACATCTTGCCGAGGAATTGAGACAATTTGAGAATCGCGATAAGCCTAACCCAGATGAGACTGAGACAGTGAATCTGGGAGATGAAGAATATGTCAAGGAAACCAGAATCAGTATCCATTTGAAGAATGCTTAGAAGGGAGAATTCACTAGCTTGCTCAAAGAGTACATGAATGTGTTTGCTTGGTCCTATGAGGATATGCCAAGTTTCAATATCGATATTGTCTCTCATAAGTTGCCAATCAACCCAGAATTCAGTCCGGTGAAACAAGATTCAGAAGTTTAAGCCAGATTTGAGTCTAAAAATCAAGGAAGAGGTTACAAAACAGATACAATCAAAGGTGGTAGAAGTGATTCAATACCCTACTTGGTTTGCCAATATTGTTCTAGTGCCAAGAAGGACGTAAAGATTAAGGTCTGTGTTGATTATAGAGATCTCAACAAAGCTAGCCCCAAGGATAATTTTCCATTACTGAATATCCACATTCTCATTGACAATTCTTCCAAGCATGAGATGCAACGATTCATGGATTTCTTTGCAAGATATCACAAAATTTTAATCAATGAAGAAGATGCAGAAAAGACAGCTTATATCACACCCTGGGTGTGTATCATTATCGAGTGGTGCCATTTCGCCTCAAAAATGTAGGAGCTACTTATATGAGAGCTATGATAACTCTTTTCCCATGATATGATTCACAAAAGATTAAGGTTTATGTGGATGATGTTATCATTAAGTCCCGTGAGAGTTCGGATCATCTCACTCATTTGAAGAAATTCTTTGATCGTCTACGCCGATACAATTTGAAGTTGAATCCTGCCAAGTGTGCTTTTAGAGTGCTTGCCGGTAAGTTGGTGGGATTTATGGTCATTCGAAGAGGTATTGAGCTCTACCCTTCTAAGATCAAAGCAATTCAGGATTTGCCTCCTCCAATGACAAAGAAAGAAGTCATAAGTTTCTTGGGGAGATTGAAATACATCAGTTGGTTCATAGCCCAATCTACGTTGATTGGTGAACCTATCATCAGGATGTTGAAAAGGGATGTATTGACAAAGTTGAATGAAGAATGCCAGACTGCTTTTAGTATTATCAAAAGCTAATTGTCTAATCCACCGGTGTTGATACCTCAACGGGAAGGAAGTCCACTATTATTATATTTGTCTGTCTCTGATAATGCATTCGGATGTGTGTTGGACCCGCATGATGAAGCTGGGAAGAAAGAGCGGGTGATCTACTATTTCAGTAAGAAGTTCACTCCGTATGAAGCTCGATCTACTTATTTAGAGAAGACTTGTTATGCTTTGAATTGGGTTACTCAAAAGTTGAGGCACTATCTGTCTTGCTATACTACATACCTCATTTCGAAGATGGATGATCCATTGAGATATATCTTTCAAAAAGCAATGCCAACAAGAAGACTAGCCAAGTGGAAAATGTTGTTGAGCGAGTTCGACATCGTGTATGTAACTCAAAAAACAATTAAAGGATAGGCTTTATCTGATCATCTTGCAGAAAATCTCATTGACAATGATTATGAACCACTCAAAACCTACTTTCCTGATGAAAAGATATCATTTGCAGGAGACGACATCTTCGAGGCATACCCTGGCTAGTGAATGTTCTTTGATGGAGCCATGAATTTACCAAGCTAGCAGCGTTGTCTTAGTATCAGAATCTGGGCAACATCACCCGATAACTGCGAAACTTTAATTTTGTTGTACTAACAACATGGTTGAGTATGAAGCTTGCATTTTGGGCTTGAGGATGTCTATAGACATGAATGTTCAAGAGTTGCTGGCCATTAGAGATTCAAATTTGCTGATTCATCAGGTTCAGGGAGAAAAGGCTGTGAAGAACCCGAAGATCGTACCGTATGTGCACCTGGTACAGAGGTTGTGTAAAAGATTTCGGAAGATCAATTTCAAGCATATGCCAAGGATATAGAATACATTCGCCGATGCGATTGCCACCATTTCCTCAATGATTCAACATCCAGACATGACGTATATTAATCCTTTAGATATAGACTTGAGAGAGCAATCGGCCCATTATTTGAATATTGAGATATAACCAAAAGGAAAGCCTTGGTATTTCAAAGAAGTATTTAGATACCGGAACTTATCCTAAAAATTCTACTTCTGATCAGAAGAGAGCTATACGTCGGAAGCTAAACATAGAATCTAGTGGGGGCCAAGACTAGCAATCAGGCTCACCCTCACTGTCAAGCATACAATAAATAGGAAAGATAGTCTTTATACATAGCATAAGATTAAGTCATTGTCCCCGATGTTGAGGACTCAACACTTACTTTGTAGAGAAGTTGTACTAGCCATGTGGAGGAGGAGGAGGATCAAGTGGGGCTCCGGTCCCTGCATGGTGACACCATATAGTCATAGAGTATGCATTAGTGCGTTTGAATGTACTAAGTATGTAGGATACAATGCGATAATAGATAAGCAACATAGTGAAGATGCATACTATTAGGCAATAGATTGGCAAAATCTCAATATGGCATGCATGACCAATGCTTGAAGTAAAACATGCTAGTATATAGAACATATTACATATGTAGGAAGAGACCATTATTCATAACTAAGGCCTATCACCTCCTTCGCGAAGCGATTGAGGTACAAACCTCCCAACATAGTTACACATGCCTAGTACCTCCGAGCGAGGCAATTGAGGTACAAACCCCCCAACATGGTTGCACGAGCCTAATACCTCCCGAGCAAGGCAATTGAGGCACAAACCCCCAACTTGGTTGCACGGTCCTACTACCTTCTGAGCAAGGAAATTGGGGTATAAACCCCCCAACATGGTTGCACGAGCCTACTATCTCCCGAGCAAGGAAATTGAGGTACATTTCCCACCTCTCCCCCACCCCCTACAACATGGTAGTTCGAGCCTACTACCACCCGAACGAGGTAGTTGATCTACTTCTAACACTATAGGTACTTTTTATGAAATCAACACATTTATACCATACTTTCATCATCATAAGGTCATACAAGTCATAGGTCATGGATTAGAACATCAATGGCTCGAGAACCCGAACTTAGATATTTTATCTAACACTTGATGGGTGTATAATTCTGGTGTCAACCCAGGCAATTAAGGAGTTAAATCGTGTAAGAAATCTTGAAGTAAATCATCCCACCAATGCTTGGTAACATCATCATATAATATACATCAAAACCCTTCATCAAATTCATAGTTCATTGTCACCCTTTTACAAAACCTCAACATAATTCATTATCAAATTCATAATAGAAAATTCATATGTAAAATCAACTTAGAAACATGTATTTTAGGTAAAATGGATGCTTGGGAACCATGGGTAAAAGGACCCAATAGTTGAAACCCAAGACTTTGAAGAATCTTTGAAGAAGATTGGAAATGGAGACTTTAAGCTTGAATGAGAACTTTAAGATCCAGATGAGTTTTGGGACTTGAAATTTGGGTGAAATATTTGTCTAAGTGTTTGAGTAAGTCTTGGGGAATGTTTTGTATGATATGATGGTGAAATATAGCTAAGTATAGGTATTTGCACGCATAGCGGGACTTAGGCCCAAGACTCTTGGACTGAACAAAATAATTGAGCAAAATTAACACTAGTCCGCGCCCTGGCAGCATCGCACCAGGCCCACAGACTCATTCTAAAATAGGGGTCAGACACATTTTTCACTTAATTTGACCCTCTAATCAAGAATATGAGGTCAGATTTTCGATATCACGGACTACTTTGAGATATATGGAAATTACGATTCGTGGCACTTCCAAAGCACATTTTCAAGCACTTTTTGGGTTCCTTTTAACCATGACCCTGCCTTACTAGAATTGAAATCTTTAGTGAAGGATGATAAAGTAGAGGTTTTCTCCCAAAGGAAAGATGGTGCCTTAGGTTCCAAGGTAGGCTATGTGTGCCTAATGTTGATGGCTTGAGGGAATTGATTTTGAAAGAGGCACATAATTCATCCTATTTTATTCACCCTGGTTCCACAAAAATATATAAAGACTTGAGGGAGGTTTATTGGTGGAGTGGTATGAAAAGAGATATTGCTAAGTTTGTAGCTGGTTTTCACAATTGGCAACAAGTGAAAGTCGAACATCCAAGGCTGGGTGGACTAGCCCAAGACATAGAAATTCCCACTTGGAAGAGAGAAGATATCAACATGGATTTTGTGATTGGTTTTCTAAGGACTAAAAATCACTTCGATTCTATTTGGGTTATCGTTGATAGGATGACAAAATTGGCTCACTTTCTACCGACTAAAACAATTTATGGTGCCGAGGGTTATACCAAGCTATATATTTATGAGTTGGTTAAGTTGCACGGAGTACCATTGTTTATTATTTCATATCACGGTGCTCAATTCACTTCCCATTTTAGAGACCCTTCCCAAAGGGTCTTGGTATCAAAGTCAAGCTTAAAATAGGTTCTCATCCTCAAAAGGATGGCCAAGCTGAAAGGATAATTCAAACTCCTGAGGATATTCTTAAGGCTTGCGTTTTGGAGTTCAAAGTTAATTGGGATGAATATCTTTCACTAATAGAGGTTGCTTATAACAATAGCTACCACTATAGCATTGGGATAGCTCCCTTTGAAGCTTTACATGTGTAAGGGCGCAGTATTTTCATACTTATTTCTATTGTTTAAGATCATCATAGGCCCCTTATCTCAAGCCAAGTTCAAAGGGATTTCCATTGGCTAAGTTCAACACAAGTACCGGTAGAAGTGTAAACTTTAAATAAGCATAACTTTTAGCACACTTGGAACTGGGTGTCCTACGACATTTCAAATGAAAGTCCTTTGACTTATCTTCCAATGCATTTGGTTTCACCTCATTCTGATATCGAATGAAGGCGTTCTGATCGTTTTCATGAGACCCTCTTGTGGAGTGGTGTCAAACGGACAACTTGATGGCCAGTGAAGCCTTTAATGGGTCATTTGGATGGCTTGGGGCTGGAAAGGGCCATCTTTGGCCTAAGGCATGTGACACAGCTAGTGACATGGGTCAGGTGCCTTGCCACTGACCGTTTGCATGACTCACGGGGTGTGCAAGAGAGGCAAGGTAGCATGGATGGGAGTTTTGGCTAATGGTGGTTCCACTGGCACCTTTGACGGGCCGTGGAGGCCCAGACCGCTCGTGAGCCCGAGCCGTGGGGTGGCCTGCCCATAATTGCATGCCCAAATATAGTGCAACGAACCACTAAATAAATCGTGAAGCATACCACGGCCCATGAAGTGGTCCGTCAATGTGACAAGACGTGAATTTTTTCTAAGTGTTCCCAACTCCCATTTAATTTTCTAAGTACCTTTTGACAGGCACTCCACATGACTCGTGGAGGCCATACGGCCAGTCAAACCTCTAGTGAGGGTACACTTTGTCAAATTTTCCATCTATTCACTAATGGCATTTTTGTAAATTTTAATTACTTTAATGACCTTTTTAAACTTCCAATGTCATCTTAACCTCACCAAAAGACCTAAACCCTATTCTAAAGGATCAAACTTACTACTCCCATCTCAAATACACTCTCAATTCTCTCAAGATCCTCCACTAAGACCCCAACACTAATATCAAGGAAACTCAAGAACAAGTTTAGATTCCAAGACCCACTTCCAAGCCTCCACTCTTTCTCAACCCAATTTCAAGGAACTTAAAGTCTAAGGTATGTGGGTTGATCCTTGAATCCTTACAATCTAGGAGACCCAAAATTATTTTCAAGAAAATCTACATGGATTTTGCTTACTTTAATTTGGGGTTTTGAATATTATGATTCCTAAAATTCTATTGATACATGGATAGTGTTTATTTGATGATTTTAACGTGATTTAAACTATTATATGAGGATTTACTTTGGGTTTATGTAATTATAAGTATGCATGTCCCCTTTAAGAATTAGTTATGCATGGGTGATTACACTATGGATTTAATTATATTTTCACTTCAATATCATATATAAATGTTGATTTAGATTAAATTTTAATTATCCATGTCATTCTCTCATTGTTCATAGCATATTCATTAATGTACATGGATTATGTTGAGAAATTATGTTATGGGTTAAGCTCAAATTTGTTTTATGGTATGATTTTGATAAAATGTTGGTTATGGCAATATTGTGATCACGTCTTTGATTTTTTCTCTTTGAGCATTTAGGTGGTTGCACCATTTTTTACGAAGGGGTTATTTCCTATGCATGAGTACATTGACTATGAAATTAAGTTTTGTCCTTTAAGGCTAAAAACGCATTGAGATGGTCTTGGAAGTGATTAACGTCTCTTGAAAGTATGTAGATATACACTATATGTATTTTTGTGCGATGATGACTTAGCACCAATAGATAAAGAGTTCACTCTCTTACCTTGAACATATGCCTAGCATAGGTTTCCTTTCCGAAATAGGAGTTGTCCCATTAGGAAAGATGCCTCCGAAATAGGAGTTATTCCGTAAGGAGAAGAAATAATATAATTTGGTGCATTATTTGTGAAAAATCCTTTCCGAAATGGGAATTGTCTCGTAAGGTGAAGTATGGTCTACCCTTGTCCAGTAGAATACCTCTTTATCGAAGGGGGGATTTCATGGGGATTCCAAGTAATAGCTCGCTTAGTCTTACTTATGTCGGTTGAGGTGACATCCCTAATATATATAAGTGCGTCATTTGCATTTCATACATAATGACTTTCATAGCATCTCTTATATTACATTCTTTGATATTCAATTCTATCTATATTATGTGCCCTTGTCATCTAACGTTGACATGCAGGTTTTGGTAAGGTTACATGCATTTCACCCCACATACTTAGTACATTCAAATATACTATCGCATATCTTGCCTACATGATTTTACCATGTAGGTACCGAGGACCTTGATCACCCACCATACGACGCATAGCTTGGATTCTGATTTCGCTTTTAGTGGTGAGTCCTATCTTTCGAGGACGAACCACCATCCTTCTATCTATGCTACCTCTTTCATTTTTTTGTACTTGATGGTGAGCCCAGGGTATGTCTTGGCCCCCGACCCATCTATATAAAGGCATTGTTGGACAACTTTAAACCTCTTTACAATATATACTATGAGTTATGGTTAAGGTCCATGTTATTTATTTGGTTATCTTTGAGTATTTATATGTGACTTTACCTCATATTGATGGAAAGATCCTAAATCCCAAATTGCCCCCATAGCGTGAGTCTTATGTACCCTCCCCTTACTATTTATCTGCTATGTGTTATGTGAACTCATGTTAACCCTTTCCCTACGATGCCCCCATAGCATAAGTCCTACTTTCCCATCCCTTAGAACTGTGTGTTGATTGTGATTACACCTCCACCCGATGATGCGAGTTTTGGTATCTTGAGGCTTATTTTGGGACTCTTGAGTTTTCATACGCCGTGTCACATCTAGGCCCTAGGTTCGGGCCGTGATGATATGGTAGCCATTGTAGATCCCCGGTTGGGTGGTTTGATGTGGGGAAAATAGCTTTGCTAGGCCTGGATTTGGTTATGGAAGCTTTCGAGAAGGTGAGGTTGATAAGAGAGAGATTTAAGATGGCTCAAAGTACGCAAAATTCCAACTATAATGTGAGAAGGAGAGACCATTAGTTTAATGTTGATGATTGGGCATATTTAAAAGGTCTTACCCATTAATAGGTGGTCTAGTTTGGCAATAAAGGGAAATTGAGTCTAAGGTTTGTGGGACGCTATAAAATTTTGAGGAGGATTGATAAGGTTACCTATGAAGTTGCCTTCCATGTGTCTATGTTGAGGAAGTGTGTTGGTGACCCAAGTGCTATTGTACCCTTATAGGTTGTGGGTGTTGTGGAGGATAACTTGACCTATGAGGAGGTATCGATGTAAGTATTGGATGGGCAAGTGAAAATGTTACGAAACAAAGAAGTGACGTCCGTCAAAGTCCTTTAGAGGAATCATCAAATTGAAAGTACCACTTAGGGACCTAACGAGGACATGAAGAAGCGATATCAGTACCTCTTTCCCTCTACTCAAGCTGAAGGAAACAAAATGAATCCTATCGATGATTTCAAGTCTTGAGCTTCAGCACTGATGTCATTTTTTTCATCCATACATTTTCATGACAACAAGTTTTAGTGATTTTTGATGTATATGTTTGAAACTTATTAAAAGTGATGTTTAAGTGCATTTATTACATTCATGTCGAGTTGAAAGTCTTCTAGTCACTCCTCTTATGTATGTTTTCTTTACTTTCGGGGAGGAATTAAAATGCCAAAAATGTGCTTTGGGAATGCCCATAATTGTAATTTCAATGTATCTCAAAATCCATTCATGACTTAGAAAATTTGACTTCGTTTTCTCAATCAGGGGGAAAATTTGAGTAGGAAATGGGTATAACCTAGATTTTAGAGGCCCTGCGCAAGGGGCGCAGAGTAGTACATTTTCTTCCTTCGCGTTGGGTCTGCATCGCGATCCAGTTCAACTTTTTTCTTAGTTTTCCCTATGCACCCAAGGGCATTGGGGTCATATCCCATGCCCACTAAAATGTGAAATCACCTATACTTAGCCATTTTTCAACTCTATATTACTCAAGACCATCACAAAAGCTCTCCGAGACTTATCCAAACATCTCATACCAAATTCAAGGATTTTAAGGTTAACTTTGGAACTCAGGGATTTACTTCAAGCTCTAAGTTTCCTTCAAGCTCATCTCAAGAAAACCCAAGTTTAAAGTATGTGGGTTTCATCCATTGAGTCCTTTCACCTATGGAGCCCAATCTTCCTTCTTTATGAAAATTGCATGATTTCAAGTTGTACTACTTATGGGTATCTTTTTTATGAACTATTAGCATAAATTATGTTGGGGTTTTATGAAATATTGATTTATTATGCATGACTATCTATTTCAAGATTATATTATGATTTAATTGTATCTATTGATACTATGCATGTTTTGAGCTACAAAACTATGATCTATTATGAGCTTTTATGATGGATTTCAAGGTACCCTACACGAGAGTTTTACTACATATTGGTGGGTTAATTTGCATTAAGTTTTCTCATCTTATTTAACTCTTTAATTGCATGGATTTGATCAAGCATCATGAAACTACCACGTGTTTGACAAAATGTCGAGTCAAGAATTCTCAAGTTATTAATGATCTATTACATGATTTACAAGTCAAGTGACTTCATGATGTTTAAGGGCTTTCAAACATGTATCTTATTCATGAAATTATCTATGATTATGCAAGTGTCAAGTTTTGCCCTAATTTAATGATTTTCACCTCTTGTGAGCCATTCATGTTAAATCAAGTATTCATGTTTTATTATTATTACTCTTATGTTTCAAGTTGGGCTCACCATTAGAGGTCAAGAATGTTTAAGAGCTATGCATGTCATGTTTCCATGTTTCTTACAAGATATTAAAATTATTATTTCAAGTACTCCGTAGGATTAGACTTACCACCGATTGAGTACTTTAGATGGGGGCACGACCCAAGGGATCCTTGTATAAAGTCTTTAGTCTCTAAAGTATGTGCCAAAATAGGATTATACTTTACCATTGCTATAGTAGTAGATTCATCTAGTGTACTTTATCATGAAATACTTTCCAAAATGGGTCATGTTCCCATAAGGAGGATTACTTCATACGAAATGAGTCACATTCCTATAAGGTGAAGTATGGTTTACCTTGGCAAGTGGACCACCTCTATACGGATGATGGATAACCATCGTGATTCCAAGTTGTAGCTCGCTTGGTCTTACTCATGTCGGTTAAGGTCTCTTCCCACAAACGTATGCTATATATATTGTGCAAGATGAATGATTTAGAAGCATATTTTATTATGAGCATTGATGATGCATGCCATATTGAGATTTTGAATCCATTGTTATGATTATGAATTTATGTCTTGTTGCATTACATCCCACTTACTTAGTACATTAAAACGTACTAATGCAGACTCTATACCTACATGATATTATCATGTAGGGATCGGAGAACCTTTTGTTCATCCCCCACACGACTAGGTGGTACTTCGGAGATAAGCTTTGCTGAGTCCTCAAGTCCGAGGACACTATCTATATTATCCTTGCTATTCTGAGACTCTTTTATATTGAACACTTATTATTATGAGGGTGAGCCCCGGGAGTGTCTTGGCCCCCACTTCATTTCATGTTAGAGGTGTTGTTGGATGTTATGATATACTTATGCTATAAGCTTGACTCTTTATGCTTTTATGAGTATCAAGATTTTTGTTAGTCCCGCTTTCCTTTTTATTATATCTTTTATAGATTGTCTACTTTGCTTCTGCGACCAAAGATTTGTGATTGATATGCTAAGAGGATTTTTTGGGTCCCTTTGGGTTCCCATTCATCGTGTCACATTTAGGCCTTAGGCTTGGGTTGTGAGAAACTTGATATCAGAGCACTAGGTTTTAGTGGTCTTCGGAATCCAACACATCTTGTCGATTAGAGTCTTGTTCATAGTGTAAAGTGCACCACAACTATGAATAGGAGGCTTTGAGGTACTTTAGTAAATGTTTCACTTCTTCATAATCTATGTTGTGCGATAGAATTAAGTCCTCTAAGACTTATTCCAGATTCTTAACTGTTACATTTCAGATAATGTCTCAAGCTAGTCAGGATGATGGACATGATGATAACCTATCGAATGCGAAGATTTGTAATGCTCTCTGGCTACTGGCCAAAGCTGTGACAGCTCAACTCAACTAACAGGCGAGTGCCCCCGAGATTCCAAATGATAGGAGGGGAGAGGTAAAGGATAAAAGAGCTCGAGTTGAGGGTGCTTCATCTTCTACTAGTGTACTGGCGCCCCAATATACAAAGAAAAAAGGATCTCATTTACCACTTGTCAAGGGTGTGGCAAGAAGCATCAAGGTAGGTGTTTGGTAGGCATCGAAGATATTTTCAAGTGTGGCAGTATTGAGCATAAGATGAGAGATTTCCCGATGTCCTCAAAGGAAGGGAGAAGTAGGGCTCAAATTGAAAGTAGGATTCCATAAGCTAAGTCTAGTGGTAATGGTGGAGTGACCCATCCTAGGTGCCCGAAATGTTGGAGAAATCATGGTGTCACATGTTGGAGGAACACTGGTGCATGTTTTGGGTGTGGCAAGATGGGCCACAAGATTTTTGATTCTCCATATGCTGAAAGAAAAGGCAAGGGTGTTGGTGTTCAAGCTTCTCCTCCGTACCACAAATGTGGAAGGTACCATCTGAGAGATTGTATGGCTAGTTAGAGTGCATATTTCGAGTGTGGTGCAAAGGATCATGAGTCGGGACATTGTCCATGGATTTCTAGGGACTATGAGGATGACCATCGACGTTTCCAACCATACCCCTCTAGGGGTCACTAGACTTGGCATGGTGCTTCATAGGTATGTTAAAGGGTTTTGATTTTGATGTTGATTCATTGATAGACCTGGGTGCTGCTCTTTCTTTCATTACTCCTTTTATTTCTAAAAAGCTTCATGTGTGTCATGAAATGTTGTGTGAACCTTATGAAATGTCAACCCCCGTTGGTGAGTCCATTGTTGCTAAAAGAGTCTATAGAAATTGTCCCGTATTCATATTGCACAGAGTCTTACCTTGTGATTTTATTGAATTAAATATGGTGGATTTTGATATCATTCTTGGGATGGATTGGTTACATGCATATTATGCTTTTATTGATTGTAGAACCCGTAGGGTTAAATTCCAATTCTCTAGTGAGCCCATTCCTGAGTGGGAAAACCGTAATATGACGATCAAGGGAAGATTCATTACCTGTCTTAAAGCGCAAAAGTTGATTTCTAAGGGTTGCCTTTATCATTTTGTGAGGGTTAATGATGTTGAGTCCAAAGTCCTTCCTATTGAGTCGGTTCCAATGATTAATGAATTTCTTGGTGTCTTTCACGATGAGCTTCCTGGTGTTCCTCCGGAAGGAGAAATAGACTTTCGTATAGAGCTCCTTCCCAATACTCAACCCATTTATATTCCCCCTTACCGTATGGCCCCGGCAGAATTGAAAACGTTAAAGGAGAAATTGTGGGATTTGTTGGAAAAGGGTTTCATAAAGCCTAGTAAGTCACATTGGGGTACACTGGTGTTGTTTGTGAAGAAACAAAAGGGTTCTCTTAGAATGTGCATTGATTACCGATAACTTGATAGGGTTACAATAAAGAATAAGTACCCTTTACCAAGAATTGATGACCTTTTTGATCAACTTCAAGGGGCTAGTCACTTTTCTAAGATTGATCTTTGGCTCGGGTATCACCAAGTGAAAATGAGGAAGTGTGATATTCCCAAGATAGCTTTTTGGACTAGGCATGGGCACTTTGAGTTTGTGGTTATGTCCTTTGGGTTGACCAATACACTGGTAAAATTTATGGATCTCATGGATAAGGTATTTAAACCCTACCTTGACACGTTCGTTGGGGTCTTTATTGATGATATGTTGATTTATTCCCGGAGTAAGGAGGAGCCTGTAAATCACTTGAGGGTGGTGTTGCACATCTTGAGGGATAATAGGTTGTTTGCTAAATATGGTGAATTTTTGTTGAAAGAGGTTGCTTTTCTAGGGCATGTATTGTCGGGTGATAGCATTAAGGTGGATCCTAAGAAGACAGAAGTGAAAAGAAATTGGCCTAGACACTTGACTCCATCGGATATTAGGAGTCCCTTGGGTTTAGCGGGTTACTACCAGAGGTTTGTGAATGGTTTCTCTTCTATTGCTTTCCCTAAGACCAAGTTGACCCTGAAGAAGACAAGCTTTCCTCTGCTCCTATTTTGGCTTGACCAGAAGGGTTAGAAGGGTCTGAGGTTATTGTGATGCTTCTAGGATTGATTTGGGAACCCGAAGATACCTCAAACAAGCCTCGTAGCATATCATTACACATCCTTGGTCGCAGAAGTAATTAGAAGTCATTTGAAGAATGGAAACAAGGGTGAAAGGGCTAAGGGAGAACTTGTCATAGCATAGGATCAAGAGATAATAGGATCCACTCATAGCATAAATACATAGCTTTGACCAATAACACCTCTACTATATATATAAGAGCGGGGGCCAAGACATATAACCGGGCTCATCCTCATGGTCAACAAGATCAATACATCAAGGACAATAATGTCTTATACATTGTAAGAGTTCACAAACTAGTTTCTCAGAATGGAGGACTCACCAACTATCTTGAGAAGGTCGTACTAGCCACGTGGAGGAGGATGCTTAAGAGGGACTCCGGTTCCTACATAATGATATCATGTAGGCAAGAGTATTTGTTAGTACATTTGAATATACTAAGTATGTGGGATGCAACGCAACAAGAGATAGACATCATAATCAAAATACATAATAATAACAAATAGGTAGCATAATGACAATATGGAATGTATAACCAACTCTTAAGTAAGTTATGCTTTTCAAATCGTTCATCTTACATAGATCATAATATAAGCGTATAAAAAAGCCTCAACCGACATAAAATAAGACCTTTTGGAGCCATCTTCCTTACAGGAGTACGTCCTTTTTCAAATTAAGTGACCTTTCTTACAGGATCCCGTGCCTTTTTAGATTAAGTGGTCTTCCTTATGGGATAGCATCCCTTTTCGGATTAGGTGACCTTCCTTATGGGATCCCATCCCTTTATTTATTAAGTGACCTTCCTTACGGGAGCCCATCCCTTTTCGGATTAAGTGGCCCTTCTTACGGGAGCCCATCCCTCTTCGAATTAACCATTTCATAGAACTAGCTCATCAAACCATTACTTTTAAATCATCATTTTATCATCATATAATCATTGTAACATCATTCAGCTCATAACACATGCATTGGATCCTCAATTCCTCAAGAAACCATACCCAGACATTTTATCAAACACTTGGTGGATATGAAATGGTAGTATCAAACTATGCAATTTAGAGATGAAATCATGCAAGTATTTTCATTGTAAAACCATCAATCAATACCCTGCAACACCCTTAACCATTACACTAATACCCCTCATCAAATCCAACATTAGATCCAAGATTTGAAGCTCAAAACATGCTAAAACAACCATACTTTCATGAACTAAAATCATTATGCAGTAAATTTTTCAATATACAAGATCCACATGTAAAATCAAATTCAAATCATATAATATTAACTAAAATAAGGTTTAGGCACCATGGGTGGAAGGATCCAACGGTTCAACACCACATACCTTAGGTCTAGAGTTGCTTGTAATTGAGATTGGGAAGAATTGAGGCTTGGGAATGATCTTGGAATCCAATCTTGTTCTTGTGTTCCCTTGAAATTGAATTGGTCTAGATGGAGTCTCTTGAGAGGATTAGAGAGTGTGTTTGAGATGATATTAATGACTTTTTATCCTTTGGAATAGGGTTTAGGTCTTTTGGGAAGGTTAGGATGGCATTGGAAGTCTAAAAAGGTCATTAGAGTAATTAGCATTTTCGCCATTAGTGAACGGATTGAAAAATTGGCAAAGTGTTGTCTTACTGGAGGATTCACTGACCGTGTGGCACTTCACGGGTCGTGTGGAGTGCCCGTGTGAAGTGCCTTAGTGAAAAAAAATTAGAAGTTGGGAAACATGGAAAAATTGACATCTCATCACTTTGACGGACCGTGTGGCATTACACGGACTGTGTACTGGTCCATCCCACCTCATTTAGACAAAAATAATGTCGCAGGCCACCATACGTCCAATTCCCATGGGCCATCCCACTCCACACGACCCGTCAACAATGCTCGTGGCACTACCCTTAGCTACATTTTCAGCAATTTCCTACAAGCTCCCTTTTGCACACCTTATGGCCATCCCCACGGTCAGTGGTGAGCCACACGGCTCATACCAACTGAGCGTGCCACCTTCCTTAGTGCGAGAAATGGCCTTTTCCAACCCCAGCTACCCCAAAAGGCCCGTCAAAGGCCACACTGGCCATCAAACAATCCGTGTGATAACACTGCACCACGAAAACGATCATAACTCCTTCATCCAACCTCGGAATGAGGTGAAACCAAGTGCGTTGTGAAGCTAACTCAAACGGATCCATTTGACATGTTGTGGGCCACCTATTTACAAATTGTATAAGAGTTATGCTAGTTTAACATTGACCCTTGTATGAAACAACACCCAAAACTCAACTTGGAGGGAAGCCTTGAACTCGTTTAGGTACAAACAGCCTCCTATGAACCAAATACACCCCCACACTAACCAAATGAGGCTTGAAAAATGGATACATAGGAGCATAGAGTTACGGGTGTCACAGTTCCACAAGAGGAAAATTGGTAGATATAAACAAAAGATGATAAAAGCCACTGCCACTAGTAATAATCAGACTGTAGATGCAAGGATGCCAGGTAAGTATCCTAATAATAATCATTCTAAAATCAATAATAATGCTTCTGTTGTGTCTATTGATGAAGCTCATATGCAATCTAATGTAAATTAGCAAGGAGAGAATTTAATGATCAACTTGCAGGTAAGGGACAACCATGACAAGGTGTCTATGTAGCCTCTGAATATTACCCCTGCCAACAAGAATCACTCACCCAAAATTTCTAATAATTTTAGCAAACTAGTCCCCATCAACCAAAAAACCAAGCCCCTACAAATAACTAAAGTCTTAATAATGAAAGTTACAAACACCAGCCTTGGTCCCAGCCTGTCCAAAATCACAAAAATGACCAAGTCCTTGAACCAACACCATATAATGTGGTCCAGACATATGTAGCAACATTGAGGGTTAATCAAGCAAAAAATGTGGTCCCTGTGGAACTTTCCAGAGCCAAGTATTGCACCAAGTAAGGCCTTCCAATAGTTCTATTCAACAAAGAAGATTTCTTGGTTAAATTGTGTTGAAAGTTGTAAATTCACCCTCAAAGGAAAATTCAGCAATACTATGCCTAAAGTTGAGCTAATTAGAAAAAAATTTATTCATCAAACTCAACTTATTGGGGGGGGTGTCAAGATTGTTCACTTCAATGCTAGACTTTTCTATATTGATTCTGACAATAAGTTGGATCATGTCACTATTTGGACAAACAAAAACTGCAGATTGAAGGACAACTGATGAGAATTCAAACTTAGACTCCTCCCTTTTGTCTTGAAGAGGAGACTCTTATTGTGCCTATTTGGATTACTCTTCTTGAGTTGCCATGGCGTTGCAACTAAATGTGGTTTGTCATCGCTCTGCTTTCCCTATTGGAAAAGTATTATACCTAGACATAACATCTATCCAAAAGACAAGAAAAAGTGTGGAAAACGTAAAATTTCAAATTGATCTCACAAAAGAGAGACCTTCTCATGTGTGGATGGGCCATGATGAGGATGACATTACATAACCAGAAACTACAAAATGATACATATACAATCTAACTGAATAATTGTTTGTATACATCAATAAAACATTGTCAAGCTCTTATGTAATGTAATGACTTGGTTGGTCATTTTTGGCTTTATTTGTAAAAATTATTGTTTTACCCTTTTATAAGCTTTTTTGGGCCTACTTTGAACTATTTGAATGGTTAGAACTGAGATCCTGAGTTTTAAAAGTTTAAAATATGTGCTTTGGTCTTTTGAAGCTTATGTTGTTGAAAAAAGTGAAATTTTTGTGTCGTTCTAAGTTTTAAAGGCTTGATCGGGGATCCGCCAATCCCATTGGCTCCGAAATGTTGAAGCAAAACTACAGGAAGTTGGAAAACTGAATTAAGAGTTAAAATGAGGTTTTTACGTCCAAAGTTGTGATTTTAGTTGTTTTCGAAATCAAAGTTTGACTTTGGTCAACATTTAGAGTTCGGAAGCTCGGATTAGAATTCTGATAGTTCCAATAGTCTCGGATGGTGAGACTAGCACAAAAAATAGTCTGGCCATAATTTTTGGAGTTTCCAAGGGTAGTTGTGGAATTTTGAGTTTTTAAACTAGTTTATTTGACTTACACTGGTAAATATGTCATGGAGACCTCGGAATTGAATTTCAAGGATTTTGTTTAGTTTGGATCACTTTTTATGGTATGTATACATATAATGTTTGTGAAATTCTGAGTCTGAGTGAATTCCGGGGGTCCGTTTTGAGTTTTGGCAATGGCTGGTGTGAGGGGTATCTGGTGCAAACCAAATTGTATTCCGGGTTTGTGAAGATATAGGCACTTTGTGCTCCACAATCGCAGACGAGGTTCTGCCTTCGCGGAGTACAGTTTTACTGTGTCATTTTTAAGTACGTAAAACCTCCATTTTCACTCTATTTTCGATATTTCAAGCTTTGGGGACAACTTTTGAAGAGGATTTTCAGAGAAATCTTTTGGGTAACTATTTCTAACATCATTTTGATTAATATCCATGGTTTTGATCTTGATTCTAACTAGAATCTCATTGTTTTTAATATCAAAAATTAGGGATTTTTGGTCTATGATCTTGAAACATTAAATGGGAATTTCTCCATTAATTTGAACTTTATTTTAGTGGGATTTTCAACCACAAACTCCATTTTTGGTGTAGAATCCAATTCTGAAGTTAATTTTTAAATTCAAAAACTTTGAATTTTAGCTATAGTTTTGACCATTTTATCCCTAGGCCTAAACCATGTCAATATAGGTATCAAAATGCACCTCTTGATGAGTTGTATCTAATTTTGTTAGTTGTGGAGTGATCTGGGGATAATTTAGAGACTCGAGTTGATTAAAAGCTTATCTGAATGTGGTTTCGACTTCGAGGTAGGCTCGATAAACCTTTTTGTGACTAAATTAAAGTTACTGATCTTATCATGGGATAATTGTGAGACGTTGATGGATAATTGTGAACTTGGGTTGTTGTGATTGAAATGATGATGAAAAGTAATCCAAGTTGAGCCGAATTATGTTATAATCTTGAACATATCGATGAATGAGTTAAATAATGATGACTTGCTAAGGATATGAGATAGAATTTGACTAAAGGAGTCTTATAAGACTAATTAGGATGAGTAAGGTCTGATGTTAATGTAATACTTGTTTTGTTGGATTGAGATAGGATCAGTATCATTGTTATATTTGTATATTTGGGACGAGTAAGGTCCGGTATTATGGTTATACTTGCATATTTGGGACGGGTTAGGTCTATAATATTGATATTCTTCCATACTTGTGACGAGTTAGGTCCTAAATGGTTTATATTCTTGACTATTGATTCAATTATGATGAACTAAAATATGATGGTTTTAGGCATTAGCTATGATACACGATATTATTCCTTGGGAATATATGATCTGTAGGAGATTCATGCTCTTGTTGTAATGATAATCACATGCCTTTATGCAGTATTGAGTTACGCTGTTGATTTATATCTATTGTGAAAAGTGGCTTGTGACATCCCTAGACTCGAATAGGAGGCAAGAGCATTATGATTCACTTGTGAACCACCCCCTTGACCCGAGCAGAAAGCAAGGGTGAGACCTACACCTCTTATATCTTGACATGAGCAGGTAGCAAGGACTTAGAATCATATTATTACTTGACCACAGGCAGGTGGCAAGATTGTGGCATACGGATATCACTTGACTACAAGCAGGTGAAAAGGTTGTAACACCCTTTGTATTTGACTTGATGAGATGTACATTATACTTCATATGGTGGTTGCATGGTATCATGGTTCTTGACGATGTTTTACCTCATTAACGTTATTAATATTATCTTGTACTAACCTTATTGTATGCAAGGACAGGGTCTTTGTTATTACATACTTCTTCGATTTCTTTTACCCAATCGGTTAAACCTACTAGGTAAACATTGGTTTGCTCACCCCTACTTTGTTTCATCCCCGCAGATCGTGCATGAGGTATAGGACAGGGTTGTTGATCCTTTCATTCGAAAGCTATCACTATCATCTACATCATAGTGGTGAGGCTTAAACTTTGAGTTGCTATAGATCCTTGGGTCCTCTTTTGTTTCTTTTCTCTCAGACTATGTACCATATTTTGAGACAATATTACATCGACTTTTGAGATTGTTGTATTTACTTTTTGGTTCTATTTTAGATGCTCTTATACTCGTGACTCTAGGTTTTGGGAGATTTCTTATATTTTATGAGTTTATTGGTGTTTTGTTTATCCTTATTTAGTTACGAGCTGTTTTGGATCGTGACAAGTTTGGTATCAGAGCACTAGTTTCATTGGGCTAGTGAATTAAGACCAGGGTGTCTAGTAGAATCTCACCAACCGATGTGTAGACGTGTACCCCTATCTTCGGGAGGCTGTGGGATACTTGTTATGAAAAGTTTTCATATCACGTTTCCATTCATGTGTTTCTTTGTATTACCCATTTTAAAAGTGTCTAATCTACTCCTTCTATGTAGATGCCAATTACTCGATCCCGTCATTCAGTGGGATAGCTCAAGGTATCTATCACGACTACCAATCGAGGTCGAGGTAAAGTTCGAGGAAGGACCAGGGGCAGAGGACATGTTAGAGGGGCAGCTCCACCTCGAGGATAGACTAGATATGCTTCTCCAAAGCCTATTTAGCAGCTAGAGGAGCCTATGGATCCTATTCCACCATCCTCAACCCCAGAGACTACACTGTTAGTTTAGGAGCTACTTTTTAGGTTATTGGCTGGATTGGAGGGAGCTCCTCTACCCCCAGCTACTCTTGAGATACCAATTTCTAACACATCGGTTGGTCCTTCTAGTGCTATACCGGAGCCCGCTATGATTCATGTGGGTCCTTCTTCAGCTCTAATAGACCCTCTTGCAACTATTATCACTCCACTTCAGCCATCTAGATAGAGTTTGGATACTTAGTTTCTGCGTTTGGTTGTTGCTCCATCTATTGCACCTCCCTTGTTTATAGTGCCACCATCTTCTTCAAGTCCAGCCATGTCTATAGCAAAACAGAATAGTTTTGAGAGGTTTGTGTGGTTGGCCTCACCGCATTTTGATTGCACTCCTAGAGATATAGCTTATGATTTTCTGTTAGAGTGCTAGGACCGATTATGTAATCTTGCTATTCTTGAGTCGCATGGAGTTTCCTACACTTCATGTTAGTCCATCGGCCTTGTCAAAAAGTGGTGGAGGTTAGCTGTAACTCGTCGACCTATTGGATTGTCACGAACCAAGTCTAAGGCTTAAACATGACACGATGATGGGGAACCCAAAGGAACCCTAAAAAAGCCTCTTAATTTGTCATTACATATCCTTGGTCACGGAAGCATATAAAAGACATATAGAGTAGGAATAGCGGCAATGGGGCTAAGGGGAAGCATGCACAAACATCATAATCAAGAGACAAAAGTCAAAGCTCATCACATAGATACATAATTTTTCCAACAAACACCTCTAAATACATAGATAGAGCAGGGGCCAAGACAAAGTAACCGGGCTCACCCTCATAGTCAAAATAGAACATAAGAAAGTATCTGAATACATAGATAATAGCAACATATACTAAGGTCCCCGAAGTGGAGGACACACCAACTAGCTTTCAGTAGAACCGATCTAGCCACGTGGAGGAGGTGGATGATCAACTTGAGCACTGGTTCCTACATGGTGATATCATGTAGGCAAGAGTATGCGTTAGTACGTTTGAATGTACTAAGTAGGTGGGATGCAATGCAATAATAGATAGACATCATACTCAAAATGCATATATTAGACAATAGGCATAGAATAACAATATGACATGTATAATCAATGCGTAAGTAAAACATGCTTAAGTAGCTCATGCTCATATCGGATATCATGTGGGTAGAAGAGACTAAGCTAGAATCCCAACTTTGGTTGGGAGATGCCATTTACACATGGACACCCTAGTGGCAAGGTACATACCCCTCACATGGTTGATGCCATTCACCTAGACACCCTGGTGGCAAGGTACATGCCGCTCACATGGTTGATGTCATTCACACCTGGACACCCTGGTGACAAGGTACATACCCCTCACATGGTTGATGCCATTCTCACCCGGAAATCCTAGTGGAAAGGTACATACCCCTCACATGGTTATCCGGGCTCCTATACCCCCCGAAATGGGCATGGTCTAATGAACTACATTAATAGAACATATATATATATATATATACACACACAGACACACATATATATCATGTCCATAAGCTCATTTCATCATGATATAGTCAATCATATCATATTTCATGCTTTAGACTTTCATTTTCCACAAGAAACCCTAGCTGGACATTTTATCAAATACTTGGGGGGGTGTAATGGGGGTAAAGACCATGCAATTTGGAGATGAAATCATGCAAGAAAATCTGTAGTAAAACCATCAATCAATAACTTGCAACACCCCAAGATATTCACATTAAAACCCCTCATTAAGTCCAAAAACAACCATACTTTCATGAACTAAAATCATTGTGTGGTAAATTTCTCAACATACAAGACCCACATGTAAAATCAACTTTAAATCATGCAATATTTGTAAAAAGGAGGCTTAGGCACCATGGGTGAAAGGACCCAACAATTCAACACCACATACCTTAGCTTTGGAGAAGTTCTTTGTGAAGATTGAAAATGGGGGCTTGAAGCTTGAAGATAATCTTTTGCTTGCAGTCTTTAATTTGGAGTGAACATATGGCCAAGTGTTTTAGTGAGTGTTGGGAAATATTTTGGGGGATATGGGGCTGAAATTTGGCTACGTATAGGTAAAAACATGTTTGGGAAATCTTGGGTCCAACACTTAGAAAAATTTGGACAAACTAATAAAAAGCAAGCAGAAAATACACTAGTGCGCATCATGGAGAGGATGCGCACTGCTATATCGAATTCGTAACTACAAATATTATAATTGCTAATTTTTCGCTCTTAAATCGAGGTTAGACCTTTTTTCACCTAATTTTGACCCCTGATCACAAATATGAAGTCATATTTTTGAAATAACAAATGGATTTTAAGATATATGAAATTAAAATTCTAGGCATTTTGAGGCACGTTTGGGCACTTTTTGGTGTCGCTTCATGGATCTCTAGCTATGACCTAGGGATAGTTCATGGAGATATTTTCAGAGAGATGTATGCCATACAATTTCCAACATAATAGTCGAGATGAGTTTGATAGGCTACAATAGGGATCTATATTTGTTTCTGACTATGAGGCTGGATTTCATGCCTTGTCTAGAATTCCTACCAAGTTAAAGAGGATACAATGGTTTGCCAAGGGCTTGGCAGGGTATTTTAAGGAGGCGACAACTTCCTTGGTGTTGGATAGAGGTACTTTCCAGAGTGTTGTGGATCACATTCATATGATGGAGCGTATCAGGAAGGATAGGTAGTCTGGCAGGAAGAGGTTCTGTCGACATGGATAGTTTAGTAGACACCCTCCACAGGACCGAGAGATCAAGAGGCAGAGCCATCAGGGCCAGGTAGTTCAGGCAGATCTTCTAGGATCTAATAGTGTTGATAAATCTAGATCTACTCAGGTGGATAGCGCACCCAAACGCCATGGTTCTGATACTACTGATAGATACAAATCTACTCAGATGGATAGCGCACCCACCTATAGTGGTTCTTTGGCACAGTCATCTCAGGGGAGATACCACAAGGCTTGTTATGTTCATGATGAGGTTGGGAACATCGCCAATCGCTGACCACATCAAGTGTTTCCTATTCAGGATTAAGGGCCTCAAGCAGCAACTAAAGAGACCTCTCCGAGCATGAGAGGTGGTGCTAGAGGAGGTCAGTGGTACAAGGAAAGGTGGTTCCCTTGAAGTCCCACAGACTAGTGGTGCTCGTAGGGTTTGCTATGTTGTTCTTGATAGGGCTGAGGCAGAGGCTTCTGATGCAGTTATCATAGGTATGGTTCCAATATGTCATCGTTCAGCTTTAGTTTTACTTGATCCAGGCTCTACTTATTTATATATGTCAGCATATTTTTCTTTTGATATTGATATTATGTGTGAGCTGCTTGCTGAGCCTATTTGTGTTTCTACCCTGGTAGGAGAATCTTTAATGGTAAATCGGTTATATCGGGGTTGTGTAATGACTTTTATGGGGAGAGATACTGTTGTTGATTTGAAATTGTTAGATATGCTTGATTTTGATCTGATATTGGTTATGGACTGGTTGTCGCCTTATCATGATATTCTTGACTGTCATGGGAAGACCATGGTCTTATCTTTCCTCGATTTGCCTCAGTTGATGTGGACTGGAGAACCTAGCTATTTTAATGATGTTATCTCTTATATGCATGCTTGTCGGATGATGGGGAAATGGTCTTTGGCATATTTAGCTCATGTTTCGACTATTTCTTAGGAGTCCCTATCATTGGAGATTACTAGGGTTGCTGGAGAGTTTATAAATATATTCTCAATTTACTTGCCTTGAATTCCTCCAGATCGTGATGTTGACTTTGTTGTTGATGTAAAGTCGGACACTAAGCCCATCTCTATTGCTCCTTATTGGATGGCTCCGACTAAATTGAAGGAGTTGAAGGAACAATTGGAAGATTTGTTAAAGAATGGTTTTATCCGTCCAATATCTCTATGCGTATGTATATTGACTTTCATCAGCTTAACAAAGTGACCATCAAGAACAAATATCTTGTACCTCGCATCATTGATCTCTTTGACAAGTTATAGGGTGCCTCAATACAAACAACCCCAAAAAGTGCTCGAAAACATGCCTCGAAATGCCTAGAATTTTGAATTCCATACATCTCAAAATCAGTTAGCTATTTCAAAAATCTGGCATCATATTCGTGTTTAGGGGGTCAAAATTAGGTGAAAAAGGATCTAACCCCGATTTAAGAGCGAAAGATTAGCAGGTATGAAATTCTAAAAATTCAATTTCCAAAGATGATCTTGACACGCAACTGTCGCAGACGTGTTAATTTGACCTCTGTGACAAGTCGACGTCGCAGACCAAATGCGGACCAGTGTATTTTGTTGCCAGTGATTTCTATTTTTGTCCAAGGCTTTTGGATCTTGGGGCTAAGTGTTCCCAAACATGTTTTTACCTATACTTAGCCTTATCTAATCCTCATGTCATCCTAAACATTTCCAATACCCACTCAAACACTTAACCATATTTTCACTCCCAAAATTCAAGTCCTAAACCCTCATCCTAAGCTAAGATTCTCCTTCAAGGTTCTTCTTCAAGCTTCAAGTATCCATCTCCAATCTTTACCAAGTTCATCTCTAAGCTAAGGTATGTGGAATTTTTTCATGGGTTCCTTTCACCCATGATACCCAATCCTCATTTTACTCAAATTTCATGATTTAAAGTTGATTTACAAAAGGGGTCTTGATTATTATGAAATTCACTGCGCATTATGTTAATGCTATGTAAAGTTGTGACTGTTATGCTATATTTTGAGCTATAAATTTTTGATATACTGTAAGATTTGATGAAGGATTTTGATGTATGTTGCTTGAGGGTGTTACATGGTGTTGATTGATGGTTTTACAATGGAGTTTCTTGCATGATTTCATCTTTATATTTCATGGTTTTATACTAGCATTACACAACCTCTAAGTGTTTGATAAAATATCCGAATGTGGTTTCTTGAGGAGTTGAAGGTCCAAAGTATGAGATATGGTATGAATGACTATATGGTGATTAAATGAGCTTATATGTATAATATACTCTATATAAAGTTTTGCAATAAACTATACCCGATGCGGAGGGATAAAAGCCTGGGTAACTGTTGTGGGGGTTTGTACTCATCAACCATGTGAGGGGTTTGTACTTCACCACTGTAGTGATAAGATGTGATCATAATTAACCATGTGAGGAGTTTGTACCACACAACCACCAAGGAGTTTGTATCTTGAATATCTAGCTTGGTCTCTTCTAGACATATGATATCATATGTGAGCATGAGTTACTTAGGCATGATTTAATTAAGAATTGATCATACATTCCATATATTGTTATATTATGTCTATTGCTTAATATACTGCATTTTGATTATTATGCCTATCTATTGTTGCATTACATCCCACATACTTAGTACATTCAAACGTACTAATGCATACTCTTACCTACATGATATCACCATGTAGGAACCAGAGCCCAAGTTGATCATCCTCCTCTATGTGGCTAGTTTGATATTACTCAAGCTAGTTGGTGAGTCCTCCACTTCGTGGACCTTAGTCTATGTTTATCTTATTATGTACTGAGACATTCTTCTTTATCGTTTATTTTGACTATGAGGGTGAGTCCAGATACTTTTTCTTGGCCCCTGCTCTTATCTATGTGTTAGAGGTGTTTGTTGGACATGTTATGTATTTATGTTAAGAGCTTTGACTCTATTGTTCTTGAGTCTATGATATGAGTTTGTCTCTTATCTCTTGATTATGATGTTTTGCAAGTTTTTCCCTTAGTCTTGTTGCCCCCATTTCTTACTCTTTTATGTTGTATCTATTGCTTCCGTGGCCAAGGATGTGTAATGATGTTCTAAGAGGGTTGCTTCGTGTCCCTTTGGGTTTAGCATTCGCCATGTCATATTTAGGCCCTAAATTGGGTCATGAAAAACTTGATATCAGAGCAGTAGGTTGATAGATCCTCAGAGTCCAATAGACCGCATCAATTAGAGTCCTATTCATGATTGTGAAGAAAATCATGACTATGAATAGGAGGCTACGAAACATTTTAGGAAATGTTTCCCTTCTTCATGTTCTATGTCGTGCTATAGAGTTGTATTAAGTTTTTTCCCCTAACAATTATTCTTTGTTATGCTAGATCATGCCAAACACTAGAGGACGAAGGGACCAAACTCCTGAAGAGAAACCTACCAATAGTGAGCTCCGGGATGCTCTCACTATGCTTGCCCAAGCGGTGGCCAACCAAGTCAATCAAGGGGCCCAAGCCCCTCACGCAACTACACTGGGGGCTAGGGTAAGAGACTTCATGAGGATGAATCCTCCGGTATTCTATGGGTCAAAGGTGGATGAAGATCCACAAGAGTTTGTTGATAAGGTCTACACAATCTTGAATATCATGGGCATCGGGCCGAATGAAAATGCGGAGTGGGCGGCAGACCAAATCAAAGGGGTAGCACAAATATGGTATGATCAATAGAAGGGTGAAAAGAAAATTGGTAATGTGGTGCTGTGGAAGGAGTTCAAATTGGCTTTTTTTAATTGGTTTTTACCTATTGAGCTTAGGAAAGCAAAGTTGGTAGAGTTTATGAACTTAAAACAAGGTGCTCTAAGTGTGAGGGAGTATGCCCTCAAGCTTAATCAACTTTCAAAGTATACTCCTACTTTGGTGGCCAATCCTAGATCTAGGATGAATAAGTTTGTGATGGGGGTCTCTGACTTGGTAAGTGAAGAATGCTAGTCCAAAATGCTAATTAGTGACATGGACCTATCTCGGTTGATCACCTATGCCGAGCAAATGGAGGAGGAGAAATTGAGGAAGAGAAGGGGACATAAGGCCAAGAGGGCCTGATTTGAGGGTAAATTCCAAAAGGGTGCTAAATTTCGTCAAGGAAAAAATCCTTTTCATGCTACTAATAGGGGGTTCGCTAATGACTTCCCTAGGCCTCAAGTTGTTGGTCGATTGGCTCCTATTAATGTGTGCCCTAAATGTGGAAGGAGCCATGGAGGCCCATGTTTGAAGGGTTCTAATGCATGTTATGAATGTGGGGAGCTTGGTCATAAGAAGATAGATTGTCCAAGGAACCGTGGCAAGGGACGGGGCGCAAAAGCGGTCCCATTGGGTAAAGGTGGTCTGAAAGGTGGTGCCCTAAGGTACAACCGGTTTTATGCACTACATGGGAGGCAAGGGGTTGGTGAGGTCCCCCATGTTGTTACCGATATATTGAAAATCTTCGACTTTGATGTATAAGCTTTGATTGATCTGGGAGCCACTCTTTCCTTTGTTACCCCTTTTGCTACTAAAAAATTCCATGTTGACCCTGAGTTATTGCACGAGTCATATGAAGTGTCTACTCCTATTGGTGCCTCAATTATTGCTAGGAAAGTTTATAGAAGTTATCCTATTTGTGTTTTGCATAAGTTGTTGCCTTGTGATCTTGTTGAATTAGACATAGTAGATTTTGATGTCTTTCATGTGATGGATTTTTTGCATGCCTACTATGCTTCTATTTATTGTAGAACCCGTAGTGTCAAGTTTCAATTTCCTAATGCACCCATCCTTGAATGGGAAAGTCAAGATGTGGTGGTAAAGGGTAGATTCATTTCATGCATTAAAGCCCATAAGTTTATTTCAAGGGGGTGTTTGTATCATCTTATGAGGATTAAAGATGTGGAGTCCAAACTACCTTCCATTGAGTTGGTTCCGGTTGTAAACGAGTTTATTGATGTCTTCCCAAATGACCTTCCCGGTGTACCTCCCAAAAGAGAGATAGATTTTGGCATAGATATCCTTCCCGATACTCAACCTATCTTCATTCCCCCCTTACTGTATGGCCCCAACAAAGTTGAAAGAGCTAAAGGAACAATTGAAAGATTTGTTGGAGAAGGGATTTATTAGACCTAGTTAATCAGCTTGGAGTGCTCTGGTGTTATTTGTGAAAAAGAAGGATGGGTCACTTAGAATGTGTATTGACTACCGGCAAATCAATAGGGTTACCATCAAGAATAGGTATCCTCTTCCGAGGATCAATGATTTATTTCAGTAATTAAAAGGGGCTAGCTTCTTCTCTAAGATTGATCTTCGGTCCGGGTACCATCAAGTAAGGGTGAGTGAGTGTGACATTCCCAAGATGGCCTTATGGACTATATATGGGAATTATGAGTTTGTTATGATGTCGTTTTGTTTGACCAATACACCTGCCATCTTCATGTACTTAATGAATAAGGTCTTCAAACCTTCCCTTGATTCCTTTGTTATGGTCTTCATTGATGATATATTGATCTATTCCCATAGTAGGGAAGAGCATTTGGGTCATTTCAGGGTAGTGTTACAAAAATTGAGGGAGGAGAAATTGTATGCCAAGTATAATAAGTGTGAGGGCCAAGACAAACAATCGGGCTTACCCTCATAGTCAAGTATACCAAAAAGGAAAGACAGTCTTCAATACATAGCATAATAACATAGTGCCCTCAGACATGAGGACTCACCTACTAGTTTGAATGGAAGCCACTAGCCACGTGGAGGAGGATGATGACCAAATGGAGCTCTGATTCCTACATGGTGATATCTTGTAGCCATAGAGTATGCGTTAGTACGTTTGAATATACTAAGTATGTAAGATGCAATGCAACAAGAGATAGGAAACATTATCAAAATGCATAACATAGACAACAGATAGAATAGCAACGATGTGGCATGTATAAATGGTTCTTGAAGTAAAATCATCCTTATATATAACATACAATGTAAGCAGAAAGAGGGCATTATTTGTCTAATGGGCTTCCTAGGTGATTGAGGTATCAACCCCTTGATTTGGTTATTAGCATACACTACCCACCTTTAAGGCGATTGAGGTATCAACCCCACAATTTGGTTAAGGAGGTATCAACCCCTCAATTTGGTTAGCGAGGTATCAACCCCTCAATTTTGATAATAAGGTATCAACCCCTGAATTTGGTTAATGGGGTATCAACCCCTTAATTTGGTTAATGGCTAATTCAACACTACATAGAAAATGCCATACACATACTTTCCTTCTATCATCATCGTAACACTGTATACATACTCTTCTTTCATCATACATACATACTTTTCATGAAATCAACATATATTTAACCTCTTTTCATCATTATAGAGTCATTCATAACATAAAACAAGCATTAGACCTTTAATTCCTCAAGAAACCCTAGTCGGACATTTTATCAAACACTTGGCGGGTGTGTAGTGCTAGTGTAAAATCATGCAATTCAATAGTTAAGACATGCAAGTAAATCCCATGTAAATCCATTAACCAACACCTTGTAACACCCTCAAGCAATATACATCAATACCCTTCATGAAATCCAATATTAGATTCAAGATTTAGAACTCAAAAAACATACTAAAACAACCATATTTTCATTAACTCAAATCACTATGTAGGAAATTTCTTAATATAAAAAATTCACATGTAAAATCAACTTTAGATCATGCAATTTAAGTAGAAAAAAGGATTGGGCACCATGGTTGAAAGGACCCAATGGTTGAAGTTCACATACCTTAGCTTTGGAGAACCCTTGAAAGAGATTGGAGATGGAGACTTGATGCTTGAAGAAGATCCTTGAAGGAGGACCTTAGCTTAGGATGAGGGTTTGGGACTTGAGTTTGGAGAGTAAAAATATGACTAAGTGTTTGGGTGAGTATTGAGAAATGTTTTTGAATGATATGAGGGTGAAATTTGGCTAAGTATGGGTAAAAACATGTACGGAAACCCTTGGGCCCAAGACCCAAAGCCTTAGACCCAAAAATGGAAAAATGCTCAAAATAAGGCACTGGCACGTTGTTCCAGTGTTGCGAAATACACACTGGAAATTGCATTCTTGAATTTTCATAATTGCTAATTCTTCTCTCTTAAATCGGGATTAAACCCTTCCCCCCAATTTGAGCCCCTAACAAGAATATTAAGTCGGATTTTCGAAATAGCTAATGGATTTTGAGATATATGGAAATTAAAATTATGGGCATTCTGAAGCACATTTTTGGGCACTTTTTGGGGTCGTTACAATATCTCCCCCTTGGAAACATTCATCCCCGAATATCAAAGAAATGTATAAGAGAAGTGTAATCATAAAGAGATTATCCCCAACCAAAATACAACGACACACTTAAAACACTATTTTCAAAATCTCAACATAAGTGTTAAAATCACCATAATCTTTATCAATATATTCATGAATGCATGCAATGACATAGGGGTTGAAACATAAGACTAAGCTTGAATAGAATAAAAGAGATATGCATATTACTTTAACATGCCCGCTCTGGCTCCCCGAGAGACACATACGAATAGACGACTCTTCAAAAGGGCCGTGAAGAACGCTACATCATTATCAATTAACTTCTCCACTCATCCATCCAACACCTCCACCGGGACCTTCTCCAAAGCCAACTTATCCTCTATTACACGAAAAACCTCGAAGAGTTCTACGACACTAGAGTCACCAAAACAATCTTTCCACCTAGAAGCATGAAGAACCGGTCGAACCACACCCATAGCCATAAGCAATTGCCATCCGTATGCAACCTTACTAACTTCCTCTATCCTTTAAAAAGACTCATAATCCTAACTCACTTGTCAACTATAACAACACCTATTCCACTTGTTGCCATGAAGCACCATCTCCCCCTTGGGAGATAACCCCTACTCTACCATCTTTCTACCCAACCTTCCAACTCTAATAAGGAAAAAGCAAGGCCTTACTTAACTAAATGTCATCAACGAATGAAGATTGGAACCACCAAGAACACTATACTACCATTCTCAAGTTCCATCAACCTAGCTTCCAATCTAACCAACTAATGGACCCCACTAGTCTCCTCCTTGCCACCCTCATTCCACACACTAGACTACTTAGAGCACCAATCTCAACACTAGCTCCCGGTGTAGTAGTATGAGGAGCTTGGGCCCCTTGGTTGACTTGGTTGGCCACAACTTGGGCAATCATAGTAAGAGCATCCCAGAACTCACCGTTGGTAGGTTGCTACTTTGGAGTTTGGGCCCTTCTTCCTCAAGTGTTAGACATGATCTATCATAGCAAAGAACAATCATTAATGGGGGAATATACTCCAATTCTATAGCACAACTTAGAACATAAAGAAGGGAAACTTTTCATAAAACGTTTCATAGCCTCCTACATATAATTGTGGTGCACAACATAACCATGAATAAGACTCTAATTGACGCGGTGTGTTGAACTCTGAGGATCTATCAACCTAGTGCTTGGATACCATCTTTCTCACGACCCAAGCCTAGAGCCAGACGTGACCAGCGAATAGGGAACTCAAAGGAACCCTAAACAAGCCTTATAGCATATCATTACATATCCTTGGTCGCGAAAGCAATGTGAAATAATATAAGAAACATAACAAGGGAAATTGGGACTAAGGGAGAGAGAGATTTATACATAATTAGCTTGAATATCATAAGACAGTCAAAACTCAAACATAATACATAATATGTCCAACAACACCTCTAACATAGAACTTGGTAGGGGCCAAGATAAACAACCGAGCTCACCCTTATAGTCAAGTATCTAAACAGGAAAGATAGTCTTCAATATATAGCATAATAACATAGATATTTCCCTAGGACTGAGGGCTCACCCACTAGTTTGAATGGAAGCCACTAGTCACGTGGAGGAGGATGATGACCAAATGGATCTCTGATTCCTACGTGGTGATATCATATAGGCATAGAGTATGCGTTAGTATATTTGAATGTACTATGTATATAGGATGCAATACAATAAGGGATAAGACACATTATCAAAATGCATAACTTAGATAATAGATAGCATAGCAACAATGTGGTATGTATGAATAGTGCTTGAAGCAAAATCATGCTTATATAAAACATAGAATGTAAGTAGAAAGAGACCATCCTTTAGCTAATTGGCTTACTAGGTGATTGAAGTATCGATCCCTGGATTTAGTTATTAGAATACACCACCCACCTCTAAGGAGATTGAGGTATCAACCCCATATTTTGGTTAAGGGGCTATCAAACCTTTAATTTGGTTAATGAGGTATCAACCCCTCAATATTCTTAATGAGGTATCAACCCCTCAATTTGGTTAATGGTCAATTCAACACTACATAGAAAACACCACATATATGCTTTCTTTCTATCATCATCATAACACCGTATACTTACTCTTCTTTCATAATCAAACATACTTTTCATGAAATCAACACATAGTCAACCTTATTTCATCATCTAGAGTCATTCATAACATAAAATAACCATTAGATCTTCAATTCCTCAAGAAACCCTAGCCAGACATTTTATCAAACACTTGACGGGTAGTGCTAGTGTAAAATCATGCAATTTAAGAGTGAAAACATGCAAGTAAATTCCATGTAAAACCATTAATCAACACTTTGTAACATTCTCAAGCAACATAGATCAAGACCCTTCATGAAATCCAACATTAGATCCAAGATTTAGAACTCAAAACATGCTAAAACAACCATACTTTTATGAACTCAAATCCCTGTGCAATAAATTTCTTAATATACCAAACTCACATGTAAAATCAACTTTAAATCATGCAATTTAAGTAGAAATAAGGATTAGGCACCATGGTTGAAGGACCCAATGGTTGAAACCCATATACCTTAGCTTTGGAGAACCCTTGAAAGAGATTGGAGATGAACACTTGAAGCTTGAAGAAGATCCTTGAAGGAGGACCTTAACTTGGGATGAGGGTTTGGGACTTGAGTTTGGGGTATGAAAATATGACTAAATGTTTGGGTGAGTATTAGGAAATGTTTTTGGACGATAAAAGGTTGAAATTTTGCAAAGTATATGTAAAAACATGTATGGGAACCCTTAGGCCCAAGACACAAAGCCTTGGACCTGAAAATAGAAAAATGCTCAAAATAAGGTACTGGCGCATCGCGCCAGTGTTGCGGAATACACACTAGAAATTGCATTCTTGAATTTTCATAATTGCTAATTCTTCGCTCTTAAATTGGGCTTAGACCATTGTTACCCTAATTTGGACCCCCTGAACAAGAATATGAGGTCAGATTTTTGAAATAGCAAATAAATTTTGAGATATATGGTAATTAGAGTTCTGGGCATTTTGAAACATATTTTTGGACACTTTTTGGGGTCGTCACAGTTGGCGAAAGAGGGAAAAGTAGAGGTTTTCTCCCAAGGGGGAGATGGTGCCCTTAGGTACCAAGGTAGGTTGTGTACCTTGTGTTGATGGTTTGGGGGAGGAAATTCTTGATGAGGCACAAAATTCTTCTTATTCTATCCACCCTGATTCCACCAAAATGTATAAAGACTTGAGAGATGTATATTGGTGGGGTGGCATGAAGAGGGACATTGCCAAATTCGTTTTCGGTTGTCAGAATTGTCAATAAGTCAAAACTGAGCATCAAAGTCTAGGTGGCCTAACCCAAGACATAGATACTCCTACTTGGAAGTGGGAGGTGAGTAATGGATTTTGTTGTTGGGTTGCTCAAGACTAGAAAAGGTTTTGATTCCATTTGGGTGGTGGTTGATAAGATAAAGAAATTGGCTCACTTTCTAGCAATTAAGACCACATATGGGGCTGGAGAGTACGCAAGATTGTATATCTATGAGCTGGTGAGGTTACATGGGGTTCCTTTGTCTATCATATTGGGTCGTGTTTCACAATTCACTTCACACTTTTGGAGGTTATTTCAAAAGGGTCTTGGTATAAAGGTTCACCTTAGTATGGCCTTTCACCCCCAAACGGATCGTCAAATCGAAAGAACCATTCAAACACTTGAGGATATGCTAAGGGCTTGTCTATTGGAGTTGAGAGATAGTTGGGATCACCATCTTCCTTTGATTGAGTCTTACAACAATACCTATCACTCTAGCATCGGTATGGCTCCTTTATAGGCTCTTTATGGGAGACGTTGTAGATCCACGGTTGGTTGGTTTGAGGTTGGAGAAGTGGCTTTATTGGGAATATATCTGGTTATGAAGCCTATTGAGTAGGTTAGGATGATTAGTTATAGGTTGGAGATGGCCCAAATTCATCACAAATCCTATTTCGATGTGAGAAGAAGAGACCTTAAACTCAAAGTGGGTAATTGGGTTTACTTGAAAGTTTCTCCAATGAAAAGTGTGGTCCGTTTTGGTAAAAGGGGAAATTAATTCCAAGATATATTGGTCCTTATAAGGTTATGAGGAGAATTGGCAAGGTAGCTTATGAATTGAAGTTCCTAGTCAAATGAATTTGGTTCATCCAGTGTTTCATGTCTCTATGTTGGGGAAATATGTTGGTGATCCTAATGCTATTGTGCCTTTTGATGTTGTGGGTATTGTTGAGGATAACTTGACCTATTACAAGGTTCAAGTTAATATTTTAGATAGGCAAGTAAAGAAATTGAGGAACAAGGAGGTGGTAGCCGTGAAGGTCTTTTGGAGGAACCAACAAATCGAAAGTGCCACTTGGGAGGCTGAAGCGGACATGCAAAAGTGGTACCCTTATCTTTTCTGCTCCACTCAAGCCTAATGTACCAATTCTAAGCCCCCTATATGATTTTAAGTCTTGTATTTCAGCCCCTGTGTCATTCATGTGCATTCATGTTTAAGTTGGCAAGTTTATGATAATTTTACACTTATGTTGAGATTTTGAAGATGGTGTTTTAAATTTGATGTTGCATTCTTGATTGGGGCTAATTTGTTTATGATCACTCTTATCTTGTATATCTCTTTTACATTCAGGGACAAAAGTTCCCAAGGGGGAGATATTGAAATAACCCCAAAAAGTGCCCGAAAACGTGTCTCGAAATGCCTGGAATTTTAAATTCCATATATTTTAAAATTCGTTTGCTATTCCAAAAATCTGACTTCATATTCATGTTCACGTGGTCACAGTTAGGTGAAAAGGGGTCTAACCCTGATTTAGGAGTGAAGGATTAGCAATTATGAAATTCTAAAAATTCAATTTCTAAAGACAATCTGTGACAACACCGCGATACGCAGCTGTCTCGCACATGTGTTAATTTGACCTCCGCGACAGGTCCATATCTTATACCAGACGCAGACCTGTGTATTTTATTTCTAGTGATTTCTATCTCGGTCCAAGGATTTTGGGAGTTGGACCTAAGTATTCCCAAACGTGTTTTTACCTATACTTAGCCTTATTTCACCTTCATATCATCCTAACATTTCCCAATACTCACTCAAACACTTAATCATATTTTCACTCCCAAAATTCAATTCACAAACCCTTATCCCAAGCTAAGGTTCTCCTACAAGGTTCTTCTTCAAGCTTCAAGTCTCCATCTCCAATCTTCACCAAGTTCATCTCTGACCTAAGGTGTGTGGCTTTCTTTCATGGGTTCCTTTCACCCATGATACCTAAGCCTCCTTTTACTCAAATTGCATGATTTAAAGTTGATTTCAGAAAAGGGTCTTGATTATTATAAAATTCTTTGCATACTATGTTAAAGCTATATAAAGTTGTGACTGTTTTGTTATATTTTGAGCTATAAACAATTTTGCTATGTTTTTAGTTATAAATCTTTCATCTATTGTAAGATTTGATGATGGGTTTTATGTATGTTGCTTGAGGGTGTTGCAAGGTGTTGATTGATGGTTTTACATGAAGTTTCTTGCATGATTTCATCTCTATATTTCATGGTTTTGTACTAGCATTAGACACCCTCTAAGTGTTTGATAAAATGTCCGGATGTGGTTTCTTAAGGAGTTAAAGGCCCAAAGTATGAGATATGATATGAATGACTATATGATGATTAAATGAGCTTATGTATATAATATACTCTATATAAAGTGTTGCAATAGACCATATCCGATCCGGGCGGATAAGAGCCCGGGTAACCATGGTGGGGGTTTGTACTTCGCCACCGGGGTGATAAGGTGTGATTATGATCTGCCATGTGAGGGGTTTGTACCATACAACCACCAATGGGTTTGTACCTTGAATAGTTATCTTGGTCTCTTATACACATATGATATCCTATATGAGCATGAGTTACTTAAACATGATTTACTTAAGCATTGATCATACATGTCATATTGTTATATTATGCCTATTGCTTAACATTACGCATTTTGATTATGATGCCTACATGTTGTTGCATTGCATCCTACATACTTAGTATATTCAAACGTACTGACGCACACTCTTGCCTACATGATATCACCATGTAGGAATCGGAGCTCAAGTTGATCATCCTCCTCCATGTGGCTAGTTTGATACTACTCAAGATAGTTGGTAAGTCCTCCACTTCGGGGACCTTGGTCTATGTTTCTCTTATTATGTATTGAGACATTCTTCTTTATCATCTATTTTGACTATGAGGGTGAGCCTGGTTACTTTGTCATGGCCCCCGCTCTTATCTATGTATTAGAGCTATTTGTTGGACATGTTATGTATCTATATTAAGAGGGTTGACTCTATTGTTCATGATGTCTATGATATGAGCTTATCTCTTATCTGTTGATTATAATGTTTTGCAAGCTTTCCCTTTGGTCCCGTTGGCCCCTATTATTACTCTTTTATGTTGTATCTATTGCTTCCGTGACCAAGGATGTGTAATGATATTCTAAGAGGCTTGCTTGGGGTCCTTTTGGGTTCCCCTTGCGTCATGTCACGTCTAGGCCCTAGGCTTGAGTCGTAACATTGACATTCTCTAAGATCGACTTGAGGTCCAATTACCACCAGTTGAGAGTTGGGAAGTCTGATATCTCAAAGATGGCCTTCTTGACCCATTACATGCATTATGAGTTCGTGGTTATGTCATTCAGGTTGTCTAATGCTCGGCTGCTTTTATGGAGTTGATGAACCGAGTGTTCAGGCCCTATTCAGACATCTTTATGATTGTGATTATGTTCATAGATGATATCTTGATTTATTCCAAGAGTGAGGCAGATCATGTTCAGCACTTAAGGATTGTACTTCTGACATTGAGGGAAGAGAAGTTGTATGCTAAGTTCTCAAAGTGTCAGTTTTGGCTTGACTCTGTTGCGTTTCTTGGCTATGCTGTATCAAAAGAGGGTATTATGGTTGATCAAGTCAAGCTAGCAGCTATTCATGAGTGGGCTAGGCCTACTTCGATGATTGAGATTTGGAGTTTTCTTGGTTTAGCAGGGTATTATTCACGTTTTGTTCAAAGTTTCTCATCTATAGCAACCCGATTGACCAGATTGACTCAAAATGTTGTAGCATTCCAATGGTCGAATGATTGTCAGATAAGATTCCAAAATCTTAAGGATTTTTTGACTTCATCAGCTATTCTTGCTTTAACCGAAGGGGGAGTTCCATTTGTGGTATATTTTGATGCCTCAGGTGTTGGTTTGGGTGGTGTATTCATGCAAAAGGGGAGAGTGATAGGTTATGCTTCTAGAAAGCTGAACGTGTATAAGAAGAACTACCCTACCCATGACTTGGAGTTGGTTGCAATTGTGTTTGTGTTGAAATTATGGCGACATCATCTTTATGGGGGTGCATTGTGAGATCTTTATCAATCAACAGAGTCTTAAATACATCTTTACTCAGCTTAATCTGAGCATGAGACAGCGTAGATGGTTGGAGTTGCTTAAGGACTATGATATCTCCATTCTCTATCACCCTATGAAGGTCAATGTGGTTGCAGATGCTTCGAGATGGAAAAATACTAGAATGGGGAGTTTGGCATTCTTGAGGGCTGAGGAGAGCCCCTTACCTCTAGAAGTTCAGTCACTTGCTAGGCAGATAGTCCATTTGGTCATTTTTCCTCCTAAGAGTATTTTGGAATTTGTTGAGGCTAGATCATCCTTGCCTGATCAGATATGTGGTCACCAGTTCGAGGACTCCAGATTATGCATGATTCGTGGTGAAGTGTTGAGAGGTGAAGTAAAGGTGGCTATTATTGATTTTAATGGTATTTTGATGGTTAATGGTAGAGTTTGTGTGCCTAAAGTTGGGAATTAGGTAAAATTGATATCAGAGGAGGCCCATTGTGCTAAATATTATATTCATTCGGGTATGGCTAAGATGTATCATGATCTTAAACAACATTAATGGTGGTTTGGCGTGAGTAGGGACATAGCTGAGTTCGTGACCAAGTGTTTGCATTGCCAATGTCACGACCCAAGCCTAGGACCAAGATGTGATCTGCAGATGGAGAACCCGAAGGAACCCCAAACAAGCCTCACAGCATATCATTACACTTCCTTGATCGCGGAAGCAATTAGAATAACAATAAGAGATAAATGTAAACAATGGAAATTGAGACTAAGGGTAAACTTCCATATCATAAACATCAAGAGTCAATAGAGTCAAAGCTCATAGCATAGCTACATATCATGTCCAACAACACCTCTACTACATGAATAAGTGTAGGGGCAAAGACAAAGCAACCGAGCTCACCCTCATAATCAATATATAAGTCAAGGAGAGAAAGTCTTAATACGTAGTAAGAGATCATAAGTAATGTTCCCGAAATGGAGAACACATCAACAAGCTTGATAGAAGTCATACTAGCCATGTGGAGGAGGAGGATGATCAAGCGGTACACCGATTCCTTCATGGGGGCATCATATAGGCATAGAGTATGCATTAGTACATTGGAATGTACTAACTATGTAGGATGCAAATGCAATAAGAGGTAGGCATCATGGGCAAAATGCATAATCATACGCAATGAATAACATACAAACAATATGGCATATATGAATGGTGCTTGAAACCATGCTTATATAGATCATAATATGAGTGTAAGGAGTGACCATTATAGTGCAATCCAAGGCCTACTACCCCCTTGGATAGGCGCATTAGGTACGAACCCCTTCAAGAGGTTGATGGAGTACAAACACCTCACCGAGGTTGACGGAGTACAAACTCTGCATCAAGTTTGACAAAGTACAAACCCCACATCAAGGTTGATGGGTACCAACGCACAAAAGGTTACCCGGGCCTACAACCCCCCGAGCTAGGCGACTAAGGTACCAACCCCTCGATAAGTTACCCGAGCCTACAACCCCCCAAGCTAGGCTTCGTTCTCTCAAACACTATATAGAGATAATATCATATATTATATGCACTCCTTTCATCATCATACACATACATTCCTTTTCATCATTATTACATCATCATTTCATCATTATTACATCATCATATAGTCATTCAACTCATAAGACATACATTGGACCTTCAATTCCTCAAGAATCCATAACCGAACATTTTATCAAACACTTAGAGAGTGTGTAATGCTACTGTAAAACCATGAAATTCAAGAGTGAAATCATGCTAGAAAAACCAGTGTAAAGCCATAAATAGATACTTGGTAACACCCTCAAATAATATACATCAAGACCATTCATCAATTCTCACTATAGACCTTAGATTCATAGCTCCAAATATAGTAAACAGTCACAACTTCATAAACCCCAATATAGTGTGCAGTGAATTTCAAAATGAATAAGTCCCATGAATAATTCATCTTTAAATCATGCAATTTTGAGTAAAATAGCTTGGGTTTCATGGTTAAAAGGAACCCATAAAAGAAATCCACATACCTTAGCTTAGAGATAAACTTGATAATGATTAGAGATGAAGACTTGAAGTTGAGAGGAAATCCTTAGATCCAAAGAGGGTTTTGAGACTTCAGTTTAGATGTAAAATATTTGGCTAAGTGTACGAATGAGTATTGGAGAATGTTCAGAATGATATGAGGGTGAAAAATGATTAAGTATAGGCATTTTTATGTTTGAAAAACTTAGTCCAAAGACTTAAAAGTCTAGGACCGAAGTCAAAACTTGACAGAAAAATGCCAAGGGCGCGAAAAGCTATCTAGTAATCATTTTTTTGTAAAATCAAAATTACTAATGGTTTGCTCTTAAATTGGTATTAGACCCATTTCCCACTAAAAATGACCCCTCGAATAATAATATGAAGTCAGATTTTCGATTATCATGCACAAATTTAAAGATATATAGAATTTACGATTTTGAGCACTTCGAGGCACATTTTCGGGCACTTTTTGGGGTAGTTACAATATCTCCCCCTTGGGAATATTCTCACCTGAATGTCAAAGAGACGTAAATGAGAGACACAAATATGACAATTTCAGCCCACATTGAAATGCAACAATGCACTTGAACATCATTTCAAAATCTCATCATAAGTGTAAAACCATCATGAACTTTGTCAATTTAAACATGACAATATCCAATGACATGAGTGTTGAACGTAAGATTTGAGATCATATAAATGGATTAGATCAATACCTTAGGCTTGAGTGGAGTATAAAAGGTAAGGATATTGCATACGCATGTCCACTTCGGCCTCCCAAGTAGCACTTTCAACTTGTTAATTCCTCCGAAGGACCTTAATGGAAGCGATATCTTTGTTTCTCAATCTCTTCAAAGATCTGAACAAGAACCTCTTCATAGGTCAAATTATCTTCAACAACACCCATAACATCAAGAGGTACAATAGTATTCATATCACAGACACATTTCCTCAACATAGACACATGAAACACCGGATGAACCAAATCCATTTCTCTAGGCAAGTCCAACTCATAAGCAACCTTGTCAACCCTTCTCATAACCCTATAAGGACCCACATATCTTAGGCTCAACTTTCCCTTCTTACCAAAACAGACCACACCCTTCATTGGTGACACCTTCAAGTAAAACCAATCACCAACCTTGAACTCAAGATCCCTTCTCCTCACATCAGCATAAGACTTTTTACGACTTTGAGCCGTCTTCAACCTTTCTCTAAACATTCTAACATTTTCAAAAGCCTCCATAACCAGATCTGGTCCCAACAAAGCTACCTCAACAACCTCAAACCAACCAACTAACAATCTACAACGCCTACCATAGAGGGCCTCAAAAGGAGCCATACCGATGCTAGAATGATAGATATTGTTGTAGGCAAACTCAATCAATGAAAGATGATCATCCCAACTACCTATAAGGTCCAACACACATGATGTAAGCATATCATCAAGGGTTTGGATAATTCTTTTGGCTTGGCCATCTGTTTGGGGGTGAAAGGTTATACTAAGCTTTACCTTGGTCCCAAGACCTCTTTGGAAGGACCTCCAAAAGTGTGAAGTCAATTGTGCACCACAATCCGATATGATAGGCAAAGGAACCCCATGTAACCTCACCAAGACATGAATGTATAACCTAGCATAATCCTCAGCCCCAAATATAGTTTTAACTAGTAGAAAGTGGGCCGATTTTGTTATCCTATCAACCATAACCCAAATGGAGTCAAAACACTTTCTAGTCTTGGTCAATCCAACCACAAAATCCATATTAATCTCTTCCCACTTCCAAGTAGGAATCTCTATGTCTTGGGTTAGGCCACCCGGCCTTTGGTGTTCGACTTTGACTTGTTGGAAACTATGGCAACCGGATACAAATTTGGCAATGTCCCTCTTCATGCCTCCCAACCAATATAACTCTCTCAAATCTCTATACATCTTGGTAAACCCCGAGTGAATAGAGTAAGAAGAACCATAAGCCTCATCAAGAATCTTTTTCTTCAATCCATCAACACAAGTCACACACAACCTACTTTGGTATCTAAAGGAACCATCTCCCTATTAGGATAAAACCTCCACCTTACCATCTTTAACTGATGCCATCAATTCTACCAAGGAGGGATCAAGATCCTGCTTAGCTTTCACCTCCTCAACCAATGAAGATTTAGAACATTCAACAACTACAACACCACCATCATTACCCTCTTCCAACCTAACTCCCAATCTAGCCAACCGATGGACCTCCCTAGCCACCCTTACGCCACCATCATCAACTTGAGCAAGGCTACCGATACACACCCTACTCAAAGCATCCACTACCACATAATCCTTACTGGAATGATAATGGACACTCATATCATAATCCTTAAGAAGTTCTAACCACCTTTTTTGCATCAAGTCGAGATCTTTTTGAGTGAAGACATATTGGAGGCTCTTATGATTGATAAACACATCAACATGCAACCCATACAAATGGTGATGCTAAATTTTAAAAGAAAACACCACAACAAGTAACTTTAGATCATGGGTAGGATAATTCTTTTCATGTACCTTGAGTTGTCTAGAAGTATAGGCTATCACCTTCCCATTTTGCATCAACACACAACCCCAACCAACACGGGAAGCATCACAATACACAACAAATCCCTCTAGCCCTTCCGGTAGTGACGATGTAGGAGCGGGCACAGTCTTATCTTTCATTGTTTGGAAACTCCTTTCACACTCATCGGACCACATAAATTTGGCTTTCTTTTGAGCCAACTTTGTCATGGGAGTGGCAATCGAAGAGAACCAATTCACAAACCTCCGATAGTAACCTGCTAAGCCCAAGAAGCTCCTAATATCCAACGAAGTCAATGGTCAGGGCCAATTTTTAATCACATCCATCTTTTTAGGATCTACCTTAATACCATCCTCCGACACCACATGACCTAAAAAGGTAACTTCCTTCAACAAAAATTCACACTTCTCACATTTAGCATACAACTTCTCTTCCCTCAATTTTTGCAACACTACCCTCAAATGGCCAACATGCTCCTCCTCACTATGAGAATAGATCAAAATATCATCAATAAAGACCACAATAAATGAATCAAGGTAAGGTTTGGAAACCCTATTCATAAGATCCATGAATATAGTCGGTGCATTGGTTAACCCAAAGGACATCACAACAAACTCAAAATGCCCATACTTATTCCAGAAGGTCGTATTGGGAATGTCACACTCCCTCACCTTCACTTGATGGTACCTGGATCGAAGATCAATCTTAAAGAAGTGGCTAACCCCTTTCAATTGGTAAAACACATCATCAATTCTTGGAAGAGGATACCTATTCTTGATGTGACCCTATTAAGTTATCAGTAGTCAATGCAGATTCTAAGGGACCCATCCTTCTTCTTCACAAACAACACTGGTGCACCACAAGGTGATTGGCTAGGCCTAATGAAACCCTTCTCCAATAAGTCCCTCAATTGCTCCTTCAACTCCTTTAACCAGGGTTATACGGTAAGGGGAAACAGAAATGGGTTGAGTATCGGGGAGTAGGTCAATACCAAACTCTATTTCCCTTTCTAGAGGAACACAGGGAAGGTCATTTGGAAAGACATTAAGAAACTCATTTATCACCGGAACTGACTCTATGGGAAGGAATTTGGACTCCATATCTCTAACCCTCGAAAGATGATTAAGATACCCTTAAAGATCAACTTACAGGCTTTAATGCAAGAGATGAACCTACCCTTGACCACAACATCATGACTTTCCCACTCAAGGACGATTCATTTAGGAATTAGAATTTGACCCTACGAGTTCTACAATCAATAGAGGCATAGTATGCATGCAACCAATCCATCCCAAGAATGACATCAAAATCAACCATATCCAACTCAACAAGATCACAAGGTAATATTTTATGCAAGATGCAAATGGAATAATTTATATAGACCTTTTTAGCAACGATAGAACAATAGAAGTAGACACCTCATATGACTCACACAACAATTCGAGCTTAACATGAAACTTTTTCACAACAAAGGGGGTAACAAAAGAAAGAGTGGTACTCGGATCAATCAATGCATATACATTAAAATTAAAGACTTTTAACATACCAGTAACAACGTCGGGCACCTCATCAACCCCTTGCCTCCTATGCAAAGCATAAAACCGATTGTTCCTTGGGGCACCACCTTATTGACCACTCTTCCCCAAAGGAACCACATTAGAACCTTATCGACGAACCTTCTTACCCTTGTTGTGGTTACGAGGACATTCAATCTTTTTGTGACCAACTTCTCCACACCCATAACATGCATTAGTGGCCCTCAAACATGGGCCCTAATGGCCCTTACCATAATTTGGACACACATCATTAGGGAAAACACCCCAACACCTTGGGCCCTTGGAAAGTCATTGGCAAACACCCTATTAGAAGCATGAGAAGACCCTTGGCCTTATTGGGACTGGCCACCCTTTCGACTTTGGAGCCGACCTTCAAAACGGGCCCTCTTGGCCTCATTAGCCCTCCTCTTTCTCAACTTTTCTTCCTCCATTTTCTCAGTATATGTTATCAAATGGGACAAATCCATGTTACTAATCAACATGGTGGACCGGCATTCCTCACTCACCAAGTCAAAAGCACCCATCACTAATTTATTCATTCTAGACCTTGGGTCGGCCACCAAGTGGGAAGCATATTTAGAGAGTTGATTAAATTGAAGGAATACTCCCTCACACTCAAAGACCCTTGTCTCAAATTTATAAATTCCACCAAATTGGCTTCCCTAAGCTCAAGAAGGAAGACCCGATCAAAAAATACTGCCTTGAACTCCTCCTATAACACCACATTGTTGATTCCCTTCTCCTCTTCCATTCATCAACCATATTTCTTCCATCCCTTGAGTTGGTAAGCCGCCAACTCCGCCTTCTCCTCCAATCTAACACCTATAATAGCCAAAATCTTGTAGACCTTATCAATGAAATCTTGAGGGTCCTCATCCAGCTTTGACCCATAGAATTCTGGGGGATTCATCCTTATGAAGTTTCTCACCCGAGATGCCATTGTAGGAGCATAAGGGTCTTGGGCCCATTGATTGACTTGATTAGCCACAACTTGTGCTAGCAAAGTGATATCATCCCGGAGCTCACCAAGAGTTGATTGTTCCTCGGGAGTGCGGGCTCTTCTTCCTCTTGAGTTACGCATAATCTAGCTTAGCAAAGAACAATCTTTAGGGGGTGAACTTATTTAATCTCTATCGCATGACTTAGAACATGAAGAAGGGAAACATTTCCTAAAATATCTCATAGCATCTTATTCATAGTTGTGGTGCACAACACTACCATGATTAAGACTCTAATCGACTTGATGTGTTGGACTCTGAGGATCTAACAACCTAGTTCTCTGATACCAAGTTTGTCATCACACAAACCTAGGGCCTAGACATGACACGACGCATGGGGAAACTTGAAGGGAACCCAAGCAAGCCTCTTAACATATCATAACATATCCTTGGTCACAGAGGTAATAAAATACAACAAGAGATAGTAAATAGGGAGAAATGGGGCTAAGGGATAGTTTTCATATCATAAACATCAAGAGTCTAGGGAGAGTAAAAGCCCATTGTATTATACATAACATATCCAATAACATCTCTAAAATTTAGATACATAGTGGGGACCAAGACAAGTGATTGAGTCTCACCCTCATAGTTAATATATACATAAAAGGAAAGATAGTCTTAGAACATAGCATGAGATCATAAACATCATCCCCAAAATGGAGGACTCACCAAAGAGCTTGAGAGATATCGTACTAGCCACTTGGAAGAGAATGATCAAGTGGGGCTCAGCTTCTTACATGGTAACATCATGTAGGCATAGACTATGCGTTAGTACATTTGTATGTACTAAATATATAGGATGCAATGCAACAAGGAATAAGCATCATAACAAAAATGCATAATAGTAGGCAATAGATAACATATTAGAAATATGACATGTATAATCATTGCTCAAGTAAAATATGCTTACATAGAATATAATAAAATGTGTAAGAAGAGACCAGCATCATAAAACACGTAGGCTACCAAGGTATAAACCCCTTTGGTTGGGTGGTGGATCGTCGCACCCTACCATCCTTGGTGATTCAGGAACAAATACCTCAACTTGATCACCAAGGTACTAACTCCTTAACACGATTATCAAGGCACAACCCCTTGGTTAGTATCGAGGTACAAACCCCTTGACATGGTTACCCGAGATCTTAACTCCCCGAGCAAGGCATGGTCACATTCTAACATAATATAGGAGAATATCATATCCTTTCATTATCATAAAGTCATTCAACTCATAAGACGTGCATTAGACCTTCAATTCCTCCAAAACACATTAATCAGACATTTTATCAAACACTTGGCAGGTGTGTAGTGCTAGTATAAAACCATGCAATTCAAGAGTGTAAACATGCTGGAAAGTTCAATGTAAAACCATCAATAGATACTTGGTAATACTCTCAACCAATATACATCCAAAACCTTCATCAAATCTCACAATAGAACTTAGATTCATAGCTCAAAACATGCTAACACAACCATAATTTCATGAAACCCCAACGTAGTGTGCAGTGAAATTCATAATAAGTAAGACCCATGAGTAAATCAACTTTAAATCATGCAATTTTAAGTAAACGAAAGCTTATATATCTTGGGTGAAAGAAACACCTGAAAGAAATCCACATACCTTAGCTTTGGAGAATCCTTGAAGAAGATTAGAGATGGAGACTTGAAGCTTGAATTAGAACCTTAGAATCTAAATAAGCTTTGAGACTTGAAATTTGGAGATGAAATATTGTCTAAGTATTTGAGAGAGTATTTGGAATGTCTTGGATGATATGAGGGTGAAATAAGGCTAAATATAGATACTTTCACGCATGGGAACACTTAGGACGAAGACCCAAAAGCCTTGAACCGGACAAGAAAAACTACACATAAAATGAACTGAGGCGCGCCCTTGGTGCGTCGCCCCAGTGGCGCAGAAAGTTCACTGGAAATCGCATTATTGTGATTTCAACTTTTGCTACGGTTGCTCTTAGATAGGGGTTAGACCTATTTCCCACTCAATTTGACCCCCTAAACAAGAATATGAAGTGGGATTTTTGATATCATGCACGAATCTTGAGATATATGAAAATTACGATTCTGGGCACTTTTGAGGCAAATTTTCAGGCACTTTTTAGGGTTGCTTCATGGGATGATCATCTTCCATTGATTGAGTTTGCTTATAACAATATCTATCATTCCAGCATCGCTATGGCCCCTTTTAAGGCTCTCTATGGTAGACGCTGTAGGTCACCGATTGGGTGGTTTGAAGTTAGAGAGGTGGCATTGCTAGGTCCAGATCTGTTTATGGAGGCTCTTGAGAAGGCTAGGATTATTAGAGAAATGTTGAAGATAACCCAAAGTCACCAGAGGTCATATGTCGATGTGAGGAGAAGGGATCTTGAATTTAAAATTGGTGGTTGGGGCTATTTGGCAGGAGAGGGAATTGATTTTAGGGTTTATAGGTTCTTGTAGAGTTTTGAGGAGGATTGGTAAGGTTTCATACGAATTTGAGTTTCCTATTAATAGGGACATAGTTCGCTTGATTCTTCATGTATCTAGGTTGAGGAGATGTGTTGGTGACTATAGTGATATGGAACTCTTTGAGGTTATGGGTGTTGTGGAGGACAAGTTATCTTAGGAGAAAATCTCGGGGGAGATATTGGATGGATGTATGGATGGGAAGAGTTGATTAATAAGGATGTAGTGTTCATCAAGACCCTTTTGAAAGAATCGTCAAGTCGAAAGTGTCTCTCAGGGAGCCGGAGCGGGCATGGAGAAGCAATATTCGTACCTCTTTCATTCTATTCAAGCTTAGGATAACACGCCAAGTCCTTTTATGATTTCAAGCCCTATGTTTTAGCCCCTGTGTCATTTGCATGCATTCGTGTTTATGTTGACAAGTTCATGATGATTTTGACAGTTATGTTGAGATTTGGAGAATTGGTGCTATAAATGTATTGTTGTATCCTTGTAAGGGATGATATCTTCATAATTACCCTTCTTGTATACCTTTTTTCACATTTGGGGACGAATGTTCCCAAGGGAAAGATATTGGAACGAGTCTAAAAAGTGCTTGAAAATGTGCCTTGGAAGTGCCGGAAATCGTAATTTCCTTATATCTCAAAATTCGTGATTGATATCGAAAATTTGACTTCATACTCTTGATCAGGGGGGAAATTGAGTGGGGAATGGGTCGAATCCCTATTTTAGAGCAAACGAATTGCAATTTCGATTTTCCAAAAATCCCTTATCTAGTGACTGTCCGCGATGGTGTCGCGATGCGCCTCCATCACGGACTAGCGTAAAAACTCCTCTGTGATAGGTCCGTGTTATGGACCAGACGCGGACTTGTGTATCTTATTGCCAGTGATTTTTATCTCTGTCCAAGATTTTTGGGTCTTGGGCCTTCGGCTTCCCATACGTAAAAATACATATACTTATATAAATGTCACCTTCATATCATCCAAACATTCTTCAATACTCTCTCAAATACTTAGACGATATTTCACCTCAAAATTCAAGTGTTCAAAGATCTTCCGGATCTTAAGGATTTCATCCAAGCTTCAAGTCTCTATTTAAATCCTCTTCAAGGAATTCTCTAAAGTTAAGGTATGTGGGTTTCATTTATGAGTTCCTTTCACCCATGAAGTCTAAGCTTCTTTTTTACTTAAATTGAATGATTTTAAGTTGATTTACTTATGGGTATTACTTACTATGAATTTGACTATGAACTATGTTGGGGTTTCATGAAATTGTGACTGTTTTAGCATGTTTTGAACTATGAATCTAAGATCTATTGTGGGATTTGATGAAAGGTTTTAGTGTATAATATTTGAGGCTATTACCAAGTATTGATGTATGGTTTTACATTGGATTTTCTTGCATGATTTCATCCCTAAATTGTATGGTTTTACACTAGCTCTACACACTCGCGAAGTGATTGATAAAATGTCTGGTTATGGTTTCTTGATGAATTAAAGGTCCAATGCATGTGTTATGAGTTGAGTGACTTTATGATGATGAAATGGATGTATGTATATGATATTATCCTATATAATGTTGGAAATTTTAACCATGTTTAACTCGGGGGGTTAAGACCCCGAGTAACCATGTCGAGGGGTTTATACCTTGATAACCATATTGAGGGGCTTATACCTCAATCACCATAGGTGCTAGGGTGCGACGATCCACCAACCAATCAAGGGATTCATACCTTGATAACCAGGTTGAGGGGTTTGTACTACAATCACCATGGGTGGTAGGATGAGACGATCCACCAACCAATCAAGGAGTCTGTACCTTGATAAACAATGAACTCTATAATGATGGTCTCTTGTTGCACATGTATTATGTTCTATGTAAGCTGATTTAGTCAAGAATCTTCCACACATGTCATATTGTTATATGCTACTCATTGCCTATGCTTATGCATTTCAACTATGTTGCTTATCTCTTGTTGCATTGCATCCTACATACTTAGTATATTCAAACATACTAACGCATAATCTATGCCTATATGATGTCACCATGTAGGAACCGGAGCCCCACTTGAGCATCTTCCTCCACGTGGCTAGTGTGATTTCTCTCAAGCTAGTTGGTGAGACCTCCATTTCCAGGGACAATGTCTATGATCTCATGTTACATACTAAGACTATCTTTCATTTATGTATATATTTACTATGAAGGTGAGCCCGTTTCCTTGTCTTGGCCCTCGCTCATATCTAAGTATTAGAGGTGTTGTTGGACATATTATGTATTGAGATATGACTCTCTTGTTCGATGTTTATGCTATGAAAGTCTCCCTTTGTCCTTATTTCTAATCTAATTGTGTCGTTTAATTGCTTCTGCAACCAACGATTTTTAATGATATATTAAGATTCTTGTTTGGGGTTCCTTCAGGTTTCCAATTTGCCGTGTTACGTCTAGGCCCTAGGCTTGAGTCGTGACAGAACGTACAACATTGATCACGTACCTTAATTTATATCTTAGGTGTGATCTTACGCTTTATAACATGAAACAACACTGTCAAATTATTGAACTATAGAAGTTTTCTATCAGATCCCTAGTTTGTAAATGTTGTATCTTCATGCACAAGATGCCAAGGAAGAGCTTTTCAATTTGAGATTATTCAGTCTTTGTAAGGGATTGAAAAACTTATGTTTCTATCTTGGACAACTTTCTTTTATACTGATGCGGGTACACGTTATGGACCACTGGGCTCTTCGTACATGTCTAATAAACATTTCACCAACCATGACAGTTTTATAAGTTGTTTCCACAACTCACTTTAGCAAGATTACCCGACAGTCTACTCGGTCCTTGACTTAGTTTGTTAATCATCAAAACATTAGAACCTATACTGTTGAAATGACCCCAAAAAGTGACTGTAAATGTGCCTTGGAAGTGTCTAGAATCATAATTTCCATATATTTAAAAATTCATTCATCATTTCGAAAATCCGACTTCATATTTCTTGTTTAGGGGGTCACATTGGGTGGGAAATGGGTCTAAACCAAATTTTAGAGAAACCATATCAAAATTTGATAATCACAGAAATTCGATCTTGGAGGGTTAACTTTGAACAGGCATATCTCTTAGAACACAAATAACTGGGTGTACCATGACCTATCAAATTAAAGCTCTTTGAATTAGCTTTCCAACACACTTGGTGTCATCTCATTATGAGTTCGGATGAAGGAGTTATGCCCATTTTCGTGGAACTCGTTTTTGCAGAAAATGTAATTCCCGTGAGCAGTCCGTTTTGGTCATATTTTCTCTTGACTTCGATCCAAGACTTTTAAGTCTTGAGACTAAGTGTTCCCACACTTGAATATACATATACTTAGCCTTATTTCACTCTTATATCATCCTAAACATTCCCCAATTCTCACCAAAACACTTAGCCAAAGATTTACTCCCAAATTCAAGTTCCAAAACTCAAGACCTATCTTAAGAATTTCATCAAGGATTTCACTCAAGCATCAAGTCCCCATTAAAGCCTTCTTCAAGGTTTCTCCAAAAGCTAAGGTTTGTAGTGTAGAACCATTGGGTCCTTCCACTCGTGGTGCCTAAGCCTAATTTTTACTAATATTACATGATTTAAAGTTGATTTTACATGTGGGTCTTGTATATTGAGAAATTTACTGCACAGTGATTTTAGTT